>PEDN01001356.1:600000-774416 GCA_003864495.1 Nemopilema nomurai | reverse complement strand
CACATTTGAATTAGATTTAGGAAATTAAATTTACAAACATTGGGTACAATGAGTTAGAAGAGAAGGGAACCAGCATACAATGTCCTTTTTAGGGTCACACAAAAATCAACCAAGCTATGAAGCAACTTGGGTGTTCTTGGTGAATTTCTGGTATCTAAAATCTCTAGCTGAATAGTAGATAAAGTTTTCTACTAGGCTTAAATATTTCCTTATTGATCATTATCTGTAAAACACTGTCATCAGTTATCATACAACAAACATACATGTAACATACATCAAGATATAAAATTGACTGCACTATATTTTACCATTCGTGCCTTTAAATCAATAATCAAAGAAATTGAAAGTTGAATATTCAGAAAGATTTTCTGAGTTTCAATATCAATTCTGAAATTTCTAGATCTTCTGTTTCAAAGCATTCAGACTGTAAATGGGACTTTTTAGTTGGTCTTCTGATACAAGAAGTATGCAAATCTGGTGTCACTGCAATTTTTTACTACCATTAGCTGTACAGGTATTAAATCCATTTAAAATTGATATGTGATTGATCTTGACTTTTAGATAAACAATAATAAGATAATAGGTATATATGTATAAATTTTCAGAGTGAATTTACCTTGGAGCGAACTCTCAAATGGTTATAAGCAACAAATTCTCCTCTACCATGGGCAGCATGCTCTTTTTCCTTCTCCCACGCATTCCAACCACAGACTAAGATGGCAGGGATTGCAACAAACAATGATATCCGTCTCCAGTTCACCCAGGTACCTGGAAACAACACATAATAAAAATGTTTGGTCCTTCCTTTCACTTGGACTGTTCATTTGAATAATTCACAATTCTCCATCATGTCTGTTTTAATTTCAAATTGTAGTCTTTAATAGCCCAATACTGTGGTGACTTTAATAAATTTCCATTGGCTACAAAAAGTACAAACAAATTCTTTCAAGTTGACACAACAAAAATTCAGAATAAAATCAGATCTAACAAATTTATCATTGATCTTCCTAAGTATTACCCTTGAATGATTTGGCTAGGGCCGCTTTAATGTTGTTTCCCTTTCTGGATTATGTATGGTTACACTGCTGCAGTTCCCAATCTTAAACTAAACTTTTGCTTTAACACTAGAAACAGTAACCAAATGGGAAACAATTTGTCACATGCAAAGAAGCAGATTGAAAGTACTAGCCTATTCAGTCTAATCATTTTAATACTCTTGAATCTCATAGTTTAATGAGATTGCCTTCAAAATGCTTAGCTTCACCATTGCAAAGCAATAAAAGTGATGTATTCTGAATTATATACCATTGCTTTATTTGACATTAGTTATAATATGCCAAGGTAGTGTATTTGCCTCTCTGAATGCCAAACGTACACAGTTACCGGTGACCAGTAATATTGCTTTGACATGCACCTCTCTCAGACAAATTTTAGGTCAATACTGCGTTTATTTCTTGGTTTAACAAATTAAAAGCACGCCACTGTTACCAAAAACATATTATCTACAAAGCAACCGTTCTAAGCTAATTTGGAAGTCTGCCTTGAGAGGACCAATCGGCCTAATACTGCGACAGCATCTGAGTAACTACTAGAGAAAATAGCTCGATATTTACTTCCAGCATGGACTTCTTCTTCAACAAGCTGCCTCTTAAATTCACCCATTGGTGCACTAGTCGTCATACGACGCAGTGAAGGTGTAAAAAACCTCCTTGCTAGAAGTGAACTTGCCATTTTGCCTAATTCACAGCCGACGTTACTCGATTCACGTCCAGAAACCAAGCCGTTAAACCTCTCTTGCTTGTTGACAGATGAACTCAAAAAGAGGCCGTGCCATAATGTCAGTTTCGTACGGGCATCGAAGAGTCATAAAACGCACCAAATTTTGATATTTTACGAACGGTGCTCCGAAGAGTATGCGCATGCGTATAGCGTATATGTAGCACAAAGGCCTACTTCCGCGAATCTATCCACGAAAGGCAACGTTTTCCGCGAGTGCAAAATATTTTGGTTAATTTCGTTTCCCGGCATATTTTGTTGTTTAAAATTTTGAGAAATGGCCTCAAAACAAACTTCTCAAGACACAATGGGAGGATCATTTCAGAGAGAAACTTCTGAAGACACGAGAGTAAGTTGCTACATCTCATTTCTTCAAATCTGGCTGACGAGTTCTTTTAAAAATGAGTTTCAACAGGGAAAAATGAAAACTCCATGACTGATAAATATGCTGTATCCTCCTCCTATTGTATTTTAATTTTAACTAAGGGTCTTTGCATCGTCATCATGAACCATTGATTATATGTCATCATATTTGTAATAAAAAAGGGCACACTGACAGCAATTTCAGGGGTTGTTGTTGAAAATTACGCATTTTGACATAAAATAAGGAGCAGTGTTTTGTTAAATTTGGTAAGTTGAAAAATTGTTTCTTCCCAAAAAATTACTTACCAAACAAATTCCAAAAAAATATTCGCACAGAAACTACTTATTTATAAGAAACTGGAAATAATTAAGGGTTTTGACATTTGGATGTTTATGTGAAATCCCATTTAATCTTGATTTTGACACATGCATTTCTGTTATTAGCAATCAAGAAAACGTGGGAGGAAGCAAACCGGCTTCATCCCGAACCGGTCGTATCGCAATGTATATGACCAAAGACAAAGAGAGCAGATTAATGGCAAAGTAAGTGCTACCAACACAATTTTCTCTTGAGGATTGAGAAAATTTTGAACCAAAATAGCTTTTAAGATTAAATAACTGTTTTATAGCACACATTGATTGCAAAATAGCCGGTTTTGAAAATAGCAAATGATATAACTTCATCAAATTGTCTAGTTGTCTTGATTTGTATATTTGTACATACAGCACAATGTACATTAGTGTTAATGCCCTATATTGATATGATATATATTGATGTGACATTAATTACCTTTTCCTTTTGTAGTTGAAGGAGTGGTTCACAAGGAGTGGTGCTGTGACAGTGGCACTCACATTGATCAGCAATGATGAAAATGACTATTTTGTTCAGTACTTGGGTGTGTGGTGTTGCCTAGTATGTAGTTGCTGACCAGTTTTGTTGAGATTATTGCAACGTGGTAAAAAATAAGCAATAGGATGCATTTGGTGTGCTGAGTGTCAAGCTTAGATAGAAGACCACCAATAGGGTGGTTACTTGCAGCAATTTACAGGGTAGTTACTTGATTCTTTCTAACTGTAGTACGCTCTGGTCAAACAATCAAAAACTTTGTTTTTTCGCAATTGTAGGGATCCATCTTCGAAATATTCTGGAAACCACTTCTAATTTTTCCACAGAAATTTCAGCTATGCAATAGATGCTAATGAAGATTCATACCTGGAAATTATGCTATTGGATGCTGTCAACAATGAGGGTAAAATTGCTGAAAAACAGTCAGGAAAACGTCTCCGTGACTCATTAAATAAAAAAATTGCAAAGTTTGTGGATGATAAATAGCCAAACTATCCAAAAATCTTTCAGCCAAGCAGCATGACCAAGTAATGTTGCGTGTTGCAAGAGAGGAGCTTGAAATAAAGAAACAGGGTATAAAAATCCTGGCAGATTCTGCCAATGGAAAGAATTGTGGCAACAATGTCTCAGTCAATTGCTAGTCTTGGGCAGCAACTTGGCAATGAGCTGGCTTTACTAGCACAAACAATAAATGGCCAAACTTATTTAATGCAAAGCAAACACATGTTCAACCATGGTTTCTGTGCACCTACTACGTCTCCAGTTGCAGTTCCTAATCAGTAACTGACACCTGTAACTCCAGTTTCGAATCATTGCTCTCCACATACCCAAGCACCCACATATGACTCTTTTAAATAAGACGTCAGACGTCAACGTTTGACGTTGATATTCGGGTGTACGCCGACAAATAGTGGCTGCAGGAATCCTCTTCTGTTTTTGGGACGAATTTTGGGCAGGTTTTAGGTATGATACAGAGTCAAGCAATTTTTCCGGATTTTGTCGAAAAATTTTATCACCAGCTTATTTAAGGCTTTTGTTAAGGTTCAGATGAGGAAATCAGTCTTTACAAGAATAAACAAGATTTGCCTTATAACTGTATAATGTGTCAAATGCTAGTTGTAACTTGGAACCATCCTGTTTAAACATAAAAGCATATGCTCTAATTGAATAGACCTATGTATAGCAAACCTATGTGGCTTTCAGACTCATATTGACACACGCTATCTGCAAATAATATCAAGTCTATCTGGAAAAAAGCCCACTTGAAGATATTTTTGACAGAAGGAAACTTGTTAATTCCAGGAAAAATTTAACTCATAACATTTTTATTTGTTTTCTAACTTTGAGGACTGAACAAGTGCTTTGTGGTACAAAATTCACAATGGCTAGAAAAATTGGAACTAGTTTTCGCATATTAAAAGAATTTTTTTCGTCCGACACTCCTCAGAGTATGCACTTCCACCTAACACGCAAGACATCTCCTAACAGGCAATTACGACATCATCATCATTATTCACCATGGAGATCATCAACATCAGAACACTGCTCTGCTCACATTGCCTTTCCTCTCCATTGATCATCGGTCGATCATCGCCTCTTCCAACGTTTTTCTGGCGTCATTCGATTATATAGTTGAGTATATATGTGTGTAAATAAATTCATTTAGTTAGTTATGATAACCCCAGTTTAAGTCAACACGCGTCTTACTGATGCTCCTCTGCCTCCATGTTCTCTGCATGTTAAGTAAGATAACACCGAAGTTCAACTCGTCAACAGAGAATCGTCACTGAAATTCAACTTCATAGGTAACGCCGCTCAACAAAAACCCATGTTCCTATAACACCAAAGTCAAGCATGAAGCTAATCACTTTATTTTGAGAGGATATATTTAAGCCAAACAAATTTATTTGAGAGTCTGCCTTTAACAACTATTGTAATTTTAATATTAAATTCGTTTGCTTGAAATTCATGACAACGTTTTACCTTTCTTTTGAAAATAATACCCTGAGATTTAACCCTTCATGATGTTGTTCTGCAACAACACAACATTTTTCGTGCAAATTCCCTGTTGTTCATTACATTCACAGGAGGCTGTGTTTTTCGCATAACACAGGGTGTCTATAGTATAATACTCATTACAATATTTGGTGATATTTACATGGATTAATTGGAAAGACTTTTCCTCGCACGTGTTGACTGATTCTCTGGCCGATTTTCAACGGTATCTACTGACCATGTAAGTTGAATAATTTGCTCCTAAAAATATTTTAATACTCACTACCATCCCCTTTAATTGACAACTATTTTATAGCTGAAGAAGGTATAACTGAAAACCAGTAATCGTCTACTGAATGTCTGTTGTTCCTGAACAACATCATAAAGATAAGGAGTAAATTCTCAAAAAGTCTTGTGATCAATTTATTGTTGACCTAACGAAAACAAACCCCTTTTTGCTAGTTGTTGGTAATTCTTTTGCTTTTAACTGATGTTGAATATGTTAAAGTATAACAATAATATACTGAACACACAAACAATTTTCACTGAATTTAAAAATGTCTATTTTTAACAACAGCACTTCTGACAAAGATATCAGGAGCATAAATGAATCAAATAGATATTGCTACCATCATCAAGGCCTATACAATTTTTTATACCTTGTTGTATAGTTGGTTGCAAAAGTAAGTGTGCCCAAATTGAATTCTACAGGCTGCATGTTTTTGTATTCAACAGGATGCCTTTTGCAGCCACTTCATTTTATAAAACAAGAATTCCTGATCATGGAGTAATCAATAGGCCAGCAAGGAATGCAGTATTTGTTCCCAATTCGGATAACAGTGATGACGAAGATCTTTGTGATGAGGAAAAATAAATGGAGTTTGAAAATGAAGTTGATGTTTATGATGAAAATGTTGAATCACCTGAATGTGAAGATGACAATGAATCAGAAAACGAAGAAGTAGATGCGATTCAAGAATCTGGTGAAGATGGAATCAGTCATGAAGATGAAACACCCACTCAAGAAAAGAGACAAAAACTGATAGCTAAACGATATCTGTGTAGGTGCTATTTAAGGTTTTAGATTTTATTAGCAAGAGGAGTTTTCATGAAAACAAACTTTTAGATAAAGTTAACGAAGCAGCATCGCATTTTGCTATATAGATGACACCGTATTGATTTTATTTTAAGTTGAATTGTTACAATTTTCAAAGTACATCAAATTTGAAAACTTGAAGAAAGAGAACCCTTTAGCATTTCTGAGAGTATTTTAATGATTGTTCTTATTATGAAAATAGTATTTTGGCATATGTAGATAGTAAAAAATTTAATGATAGTGTTTTACTTGGTATTTTTAGCCCATTTCTCTCAAAACCCATTTGTTTTGAATTGTTAGCTGCCCCATCAGAGTCTTTCCAAAGTCGAGGCAGAAATTCTGGAGATGCTTGTGGACACATGACGTAGATGTAAGTGATATTGTTGTTAGCTTCATAAAGAATAAATTTCAATCGAACAATTTTGATAATATGTAATGTTGATAGATATGTAATATGTAATGATTTCCTTTGTATGATAATTAACTATATTATTTTTTTTCTTGACAGCAACCGTACACCTTGGGCTGCTTGCCGAGACACTTAATGTAAGCATTAAGTGTCACTCTATGAACCCAAAATACGAATTCCGGTATGATGCAGCAAATGCTTGGGAAGAATTGAACGTTTTGTGGTGTCTAAGAGATGATGGCGAGAGTATGATTTATCCTTTACTTGAGCCGTCACACAAGGCAAGATCTTGCCTTACCGACTGTGCCCAGCATTTTGGTTGCTCTACCACGGATTCTTCTATCGCGTGCCCTTTATGCTGCAAAACATACCACAAGAAGTGTCTCTGGTATAAAAGAGGCACTTTCTCAAGTCCATGTTTATATTGGTTTCAAACTAAATACAGCTTATTAATTGTTTATAGTTAACGTAGTACAATATAGACAAAATCGATTCCTCTTTAAGAGACATCTTAGGGGTATAATTAGAGGGAACTTGTTCGCACCAAAAAGTCCAGCTTTTCAAAAGTCTGGAAGTGAATGAGGACATTCTTCTTCTGTGGAAAGAACACCATTGGATAGGTGACGAAAATTCGATGGTAGTAAGTTCAAAATTTATTTATCCAAATTCGACTATATTTTATCCGAAGATCACTAAGTTCTGTCAGTTTTACAACAGCAGCAACATTCGATGCAGAAGGCGCCAAGAATCAAAATACAGTGTTTTTTCAAAATGGCTGACATTAGAGCAATAACGACTGTTATTCAAATGCTGTTTGCTTTGGTTTTTGTTCGTAGTTTCATAGCAGTCATTGCAGCGTTGAATCAAAGTTACAATGCACGTAGGAAGAAATTAATGTTGAGATTTTTAATGGCTAATAGATCCATTCACCAAATCAGGTGCAATTTGATTGACAAACGACGCCAGTCGAAGGAACGTCGATTTTGGGTTCGCTCTGGCAGAACGAATGCTTGGTGGTCAAATATACTGGCAGAAAGGGTCATAGCAGAAGAGTGGAGAGAGAATTTTAGGGTGTTCAGGCGGAGTTTTTATCTTTTATGTGATGAGCTACGCCCTTTTCTCACAAAGAACAGATCAAATTTTCGTATACCATTGAGTGTTGAGCTTCAACTAGCCGTCACCCTTTACTATCGTAAGATCGCAAATGCATTTGGTATTGCTAGGTCCACAGTATCAACCATCATCAGACGGACAGCCTTTGTAATCACACACATGCTAGGGGCGAAATATATAAAACTACCAACAACGGTTGAAGATGTGCAAAAACACATTGCCGAGTTTTGCTCAGCCTTTAGATTTCCTCAATGTCTAGGAGCTGTCGATGGCACTTGTATCAACATAAGGGAACCAGGAGAGAACTCCATTGACTACATCAATCGAAAATCACAATATAGTTTAAATATTCAAGCCATGTGCGATTACAATTATTGCTTTACTGATGTTTGCATACAATGGCCACGCAGTGTTCATGATGCTAGAATTTTTGCTAATTCAACACTTCACCAAAAATTGCGTGAAGGAAAAATCCCACCTTGCCCACGTGAAATTGTACCTGGAAAAAAACCAGTGCCAGCATTGATTCTTGGAGATCCAGCCTATCCACTACTCCCCTATTTAATGAAAGAATTTGGTAATAGAGGAAGCACCAGACAGGAGCAGTATTTTGGTCTAATGCTCTGCAGGTCTCACATGGTGATTGAATGTGCATTTGGTAGACTCAAAGCACGTTTCCCAGCCCTTCGTAGGACAATGGATATAAACTTACAGGAATTACCATCTGTTATCTATGCATGCTTTGTGCTACATAATTTCTGTGAACTGCACAAAGATGTTATAAGCAATGATAAAGTTTTTGCAGCAATCAACTATGATAAGGAATTCCGGCCACCAAAAGAAGTTTACAGACCAAGATCAGATCCTAATGAAGCAGAGAGTAAAGAAATAAGAAGAGTCTTAGTTGAATTTTTTTACCCATAAATAAACAAAACACAAAACTAAATATAAGCTCTTTTAGATAAATTTCACAGATTTTATTACTTTTGTTACTTTGTTACTGTTCAATACAAAACAAAGGGATTTCTTCTTGTTCCCAACTCTGCTTCAGGTTCTTCATTATTTATAAAGAATGAATTTCCAGGTCTTTGAAAGTTATCACCCATGTGTTGTGAAGAATGAGGATTCTGTTGAACCCAGTTAGAACTGTGTTTAATTTGACTGAGTTGTTGCATACACCTCAACGATTGGAAACCTTCAGCAATTGATTTACTTAAACTTTCCATGACGCCAGACAGAGCCTTCATACTCTTTTTGTAGTCTTTGTCAATTTCCCTCTGCTGTTTTAGCATCTCTTTCTTCAGTTCCATTTCCTCTTTTGCCAAAGAAAGTAACTGCTTATCCACAGAGACCTTTTTTTGTAGTTTGACTTTTTTATGATTTTTGATTGTTTCATCAAGTAGAGCCCTTCTCTTACTAATTCTTTCGGCAGAGCTTGCATCAAGGGTACCAGCGGCAGTTAATGTTGAAGACGTTGATGGAAGCACTTCTAGTTCTGAGTCAGAATCTCCAGAGTTGGCATCATTGAAAGGAATTCCACTGCTTTCTCCACAGGAATCATCCAGGTTAATACTTGACGAGTCTATGCCATTTTGCAGCCGTGTTGTTGCAGGTGAACCTCCCCAAATGTTTCGACAATCTTCAAAGTACAATAATACAACTCTACCATGCCAACTTCTCCTTCCTGAATCTACTGCTGTTCTATACTTCTTACTGCTGAATCTTACTGCTTTCAGTTTTGTTGCTACTTTTTATTTCGTAATTTCATCTGCTCTGTGTGGGTAATCTTTTTCTGTACCACCCATTTCGTGCTGCTTTCTCAAATATTCCATCATCCTTCCAGCAATATCGGAGTATTTGGCTTGAACACTTTCCCAGTCGATACCTTCCAAGAGCTTTTGAGCCCTGTAGTCGGCCGTTATGCTTAGCAGCAAAGAGGATTCGTCATCTGTCCATGTAAATACATCCTCGTTTCGTTTAAGCCTAGCGCACACTAGCGATTTTTGTCGCTGGCGACTGAAGGTTCTTCCCCGCACACTTGCGATCTTTTCTGCATTAGCCAATGATTTTTGGTCTCGATCTCATAATGAGCCTCGATTAAAAAAGGCGGGAATTTAACAAGCACGTTTTTTATAACCAATGCATGTACCTGGACAGCCTCAGAAATTACGGAATGGGGAAATTTAGACAAAAAGGATTGAAAATATTGGCAGCTTTGATTATCCTTCGAAGAAGGAGACGTAATAGAAGAAGAAGGACCATGTGGGTGAGGTCTTGGATTGGTCGAAGAAAAGAACAGGGTGCATTAAATAATTTGGTTTCAGAACTGGAACAGGAAGATAGAACAATGTATCGACGCTTCTTTCGTATGAACGAAACAACATCTAAAAAATAGGACCAAAATTGTAAATTTGCCTTACTTAAATCACAGTAGTTGCTAGTAGTAAATAAAACCTACATCGAACGAGAATTTTTGCTTTATGGGAACCCATACTGCTAAAGGATAAATCAAACGAAGCGAAAATTCATTTTGTGAAATGAGGCTATACGTAAATAATAAGCACTAGCACCCACCCGTTGCCCCAAGAGTTTCAGCAAGTTCAGCGATGGCTGCAGCTTTTGCCGTTCTATCGGCATATTGTGGAGATGAGATTACGTACAGGCAGGGTTTCTCGCGCCACAAATCAACCAACAAACTTTTTCACTAAAGCAATGAGAACGCCTACCGTTTTCATTTTAAAACGGAGCATTGTGAACGGACCGCGTTTTTATTCACAAAAACGGATAGAAATGAAAACTGAGCAGTGTGAACGTAGCCTTAGACCCCGTTTACACTAGAGGGTTTTATCCAGATAAATTTTCATCCTTGACTTTGGGAGTTTTCCTGAGATTCAAACTGCATGCCCCAATCATTCTGCTGGTAACTGTGTGGGGGGAATCTATAGCTTTGCATTTGCGGTTGATTTAAAAATCCATTTTGCTGGAACACCAACCTTCGGAGCATACCAAAGCCATTCGAGATAACATTTGTTAATGTATTCATGCTCTCTGCAAACATTTTCTTGTTTGCCTCATGTTTTTTCTCTCCCTCCTCCATTTTTTCTAAGGCCCTCTTTTTTAAGCTTTATTTCTTGATTTGCTTTATGTCTAGCAGCTGAGCATCGACAGACAAACGCTTGGATAGCTTTGAATCTTTCCTTTCTTTCTTTCAAATGCTGAATAAGATTCCTTTTTGCATTCCCCATGCAGTCTTTTGGTACTGTTGATTCCTCCTCATGATCATCTTTTGCAGAGGTGTCTAGAGTTTCTGAACTAGCTGTTTCACTTAAACTTTGATCTGGTAATAGATCCTCATCTTTTTCTACATTTGCAGAGGAACTTGTAAAGCTTATACCCAGCTGCTGCTTTCTTACCATTGGACAGACTTTCAACTGCTGGAGATCCTCCCCAAATCTCACTATATCTGTCGTACAAGGAAAGAGCGACTCTCTCTCCACCACTTCTTCTACCAGATTCTACAGCTTTTCGAAACTGCATCTTTATTCTTCTGATCTTGGGAATGATCTTATCCCTGCTAAGTACAGATGGATTAGAGCAATTTGGGTATTCCTGTTCATCAACCCCACTATTTTCCTTAGGATAGCGTGACTGCAAACTTTCAAAAACATCTTCATACTTTCACACTTTCACACTTTCCTAGTCTAGGCCTAACGCTGCTTTGCTGCTCTTTTAGTCAATAATAACTTGGAGCAGCAAAGCAGTTTCCTTATCTGTTCATGTGAAGTTCTTATCAGCCTTCTTGCTACCACCTGTCGATGCATTATCCGATTTCTTTGGCAATGTCGACTTTAAGGCGGAAATATGAACATGTTCACTCTGACATTAATGAAAATTATTTTCGCGCGTTCTTAAATCAAAGGTTGTGCGTATGCACAATTGAAAAACTCACCATTTAGTTTCACTGTGTAAACAGAGCGGCTAAACGGATAACATTTTATCCGGTACAACGTAAACGAATAAAAATTCATCCGGATAAAACACTGTAGTGTAACTGGGGTCTTACTTGGTTACCTAGCTTGAATAGCGAGGAGCGAGAAAACGTTGGCGAACTTGGAAATTGGTCCAAGGACTTTTTCAACAAATGAGTTCTGCTGCCTGAGGTAGAGTATTACTTACATGCTTTTATAATCGGGTTTTGAGAAATAATCATCTGATTTCATTAATGAACGTTATCCTATCAAAATCGTTTTTAAACAACAATTCCCTTCCAGCTTCTAGCCTTTCTTGTAAGCCGAGAGGAACAAATCACGCTTGCATGTGCACGGACAATTCTCGTAAGTTATCTGCAACTTATCTGAAAGTCTTATCCACAACTACTGTAGGTCAACACGGAAATAGTCCTTTGCAAGTTTTCCGACCTTTCGTAAGCAGCAATGAGCTTGTGCTGTGTCGCTTGCGTGTTGAAGATCACAGGTGCGTTTTCTTGAAGTGCTAACAATGCTGGCAAGTTTCCCTTATCTGGTCGCAACTTTTGATATCATCGAGGGCTCTGTGGACCACATCTGTAGGTAGGCAATAGGAGCAGACAGGAGAGGTCGATGAGATGCATCTCAGCAGAGATTGCACTAGTTACGGGATGCTGTGCCAGGAGTCCAACTTATTCACAAAAGAAACAATGACAAAGCTGGCTTTCTGCGTTAGCTCGATCTCCTTATTAGACACATCCATCCTGCATTATTTGCCATGGTCCAATATACAGGATAATCGATTTGTTGCTTTTGAACAGTTTTCTAGACAAACAGAATGCTAGCAATTCTTTGATAACGATAGAACAGGTCTGTAGGTATTGTATATTATCAATACCAATTGATTGCAATAGATTTATGTCAATCTAAAAGCCGCAAAATACTAATCTTCCTGAAAGACATACACCCTCCATAGCGTCTGTTAGTAGAACAAAGTTTGTTGCATACTCTTGGCGGATACCAAGCGTAGTTCCATTGCAGGATAAAATGGTTGGATGCTGCTGACAGATCTTACACATGAAGCCTTTACAGTAGTTGATATCTATGAGGTCAAGAAATTCATACAACAACATGCGCCACTGTTGGTAATTTATTGTTTCTACTTGGTGGCTGTGTGCGGCGTGGTGGTACAGCTTCATGATTTCCTGATTTCTGATTTCCATGCCTCTCAACCTTTTAGTGATGCATATGATATTTCTTGCAACAATTTCAAAGAGATGATGGATTATTATTGTTTCTCAAATCTCTACATTAGTAGTGATGAAATCCAGAGAATTGAACATATTACTCGTGGTCAAGCAGCAAATGAACACTGGCAGTCCTACTGATTGTACCGTTATACAGCCTCAAACTTTTACTCTGCTATTGTCAACTCAGTGGAGCCATCTTTAAAGCTGAAATCCAGGTACTATCCCTCCTTTTCTTCTGCCAGCGCAGACCATGGCAAACCTTTATGAGTCACATGTGCGTTCATTATACAGAGCAAAGATGATTCAAGATGGCTATGATGCATTGATCATTGATGAGCCTGGCTTAACTGTGTGCAAATCTATTCCTTACCTTGCTGCTTCTTTGGATGGAATTGTGAATATAAAAGAAAATTCTTGGGGACTTGAGATCAAATGTCCCTTCTCTAAGTACAATTCAACACTTGCTGAAGCTTTGGATGGCAATAAACATTTTTTAACAAAAAAGAAAGAGGTTTAATTGAAGAAAAGCCATCCTTATTATTATAAATTCAAGCCCAAATGTTCTGTTCAGGATTGAATAAAAACGGACCTTGTTGTTTGGTTTGGAGATCAAGATCCCTTATTTGTCCATTCAATTTTTATGATGAACAGTTTATAAGTTCTTGCCTACCACAATTGAAATTCTTTTATTGTAGAGCTGTCTTGCCTGAGTACTTTACAAAGCGTGTTAAGCGAGGCTTAAAATTATACTTGCATGGTGGTTGGGAAAATTCCCTAAAGTCTTCAAAGAGAGAAAAGGCAGTTAAAATACAAATGTAAATCATATTGACATTCCATCTCTTAATTAAGATATTAAGTACAATGAACATCTCACTGAAAGTTATCTCACTGAAAAACAAAGACTTAAAGATCCAAGATGAAATCAGCTTGAATGCACAGCATTGAAAGGATGGCAAGGGCTTTTCTGCTATGAACTACAATAATGGCAAGGAAAACAATAATTTTGCAACAAAGAACTGGACTAAAAGGCTTCTCGTTGAAATATAAAGACTTAAAGATCCAAGATGAAATCAGCTTGAATGCACAGCATTGAAAGGATGACAAGGGCTATTCTGCTATGAACTACAATAATGGTAATAGGACAACAATAGATCTGAAAATTGTGTTAATGCCTAAAAAGGGGGATTACGTTCAATGTCATTTACCCAATGTTGATAATGTATAATACCTATTTTCATCTATGTCTTTGTATGATCTTTTCAGTACTTTCAAATAATAGATATACTATTTTATTGATTATTGAGGAATACAAATTTAATTCAGTTATCATTCTTTTGAGGGTTAACTAAAAATGGCAAAAAGTTTGTTAAAAGGCAGCAGACTGTGAAAATTTGGTTTGCGACAGGAGCAAGACTTAGTGGCAATACACCATCTAAAATGTGATAGTTCTTGACCCTCCCAATAGCTCTCTCTACATGAATTCTCACAGCGGCAATCTTGGCTGTTTCTTCTGATTCTGCAGGTGTTAACTGGTCACGTGAGCCTTTGAAAGGAGGAATATTTAGTGTGACACCAGGTGGTAATATATTGGCGATATCAAAACCTCTGTCTGCCATTACATTGTCACCTGGTTCCAAAAGAGAAAGAAGACCAGAGGAAGGTGTTACTCTTTGTCAGAAACACGACCAGACCAGAGCTTTGATATAAAGGTAATTGCACCATGGGAGATATACCAATAAGAGCTTTCCATGTATTTTGATGTTTGTATTGTTGTTGCTCTTGGTCTGTGGAAATATTGGTGGACTTTGTTCCTCGCCAATAAGATATGTTTTCAAGCTTTGGCTTTAAATATTCAAAAACAGCTTGAAATGAGGAATATGAGGGAAAACCGGTGTAAATGCTGAATCATCATCTTGCAACTTTTCAACAGAAAAAAAGGCTTTCTTTACAGAAGATAGTTGATCATTTAATTCAGCAACTTTTTGAGAGAGTTCCTCAACTTTCTCTTTGAGATTGATGAATTCAACCAACTCTACATCATACTGGTTACCTTGGGAATATCCGTGCTCCACTGTTGGGAAACTGCCATTGACAGGATTTTCAAGGAAAACAGGCCTGTCAATAAACAAGAGATTTGTTTGCGTCGAAACAGTGTTATCCATTGAATCCAAGAATCGCTTACAGATTCAAAAACAAGGGAGCTGCGATCCGTTGGAGCTTTTCGAGTTGTTTTCGTAGAAGAGGCCAAGCGGTTTCCTTCATGCAATTTGAGTGAAGGCAAGGCGCCACTTCGTAACTTCCAGCGTTATGGATTCTTCTTTATGTCGGAATCTGTAAAGTGTTCATGGCACAGATAAGTCGATGCAGTAACTTTGAACCCATCCAGGCCATCAACTCGCTTTATCAAGTTACACCACTGACGTTTTTCCGGGTTTTTTGAGGAAACTTGAAGAAGCGTAGGCCAGTCGGGGATCCGTCGGTAGAATAAAAGAAATTGTAGCAACCATGAGCTTTCCTTAGAACCATCAGGTAGTTCATTTTGTATAATCTCACTAATGCTTGCATTTCTGTACTTGAATGGGCATTTAACTGCAATAATCCCCTTATTTTCTGTGTCACCAGGAACTGAAATAATGCCATCTGGGCTGCTGCCCAAAAAGCCACAAGGACATAAATGGAGACCTGTTTTAGTAACAGTGTTGCCTGTTATCAGATAATAGCTTTGGATAACCACCTCGTGCATCTGACCCCACAAAATGGCATCTTTTTTCCCAAGTGAATATTCCATCCTCAATTTTTTAAACAAGGAGGACGGGTAGGGTCGGCTTTGACTTTTGCTCCGTTGCCTGTCAAAGGCAATCTCCTGAATTTAGCCCACATTTGGGAAAGCCTCTGTTCTACGGTGTCAGATGCCAATCATAGCGGTTCTAGGCCAAGTATGCACTGAAATGGACATGAAAGCCCTGTTTTCATCATCAACTTCACGTGGTGATGCTCTATAGTCTGGCTTCACAGTGGGAAACAATTCCGACATAGGCTTGAGTTCAACAAACTTTTTAGGTCTCGCAATCCAAGAGTTTGGAAGATCCGTTTTGGAAAATCCATGTTTATTGACAAAAATAGCTGCAGCTGCCATATGACTACAGATCAATTTTCCTCTCGGACACTGACAATGACTAGCAGCGATACTCCCTTCACTGTCAACAGTCAGAGACACGTTGCAACATTTGTCCTTCATCAATGCTCGTACAACAGCTTTAACTTCATGGCTAATTAACTTGACATCAAGAACAAAACCTGACTTAAATTTCAGCTTCCCTTTTTCCAAACAGTTTGTATCATCTTTAAAAAAGTTGACCATTCCGGTAAGTGATATTACCTCTGCCATAACCTCTATACTGGCTAGGCCTTCTGAACGCCAACACTTCAAGTGTCGATTTGAAGTTATTATTTAAAGGAGAAATTCGACCTAAATGCAACTTTGGTGGAACAAATGCAAACTAACTAGCTAAATTCAAATCTGAAATTAGTTTTGCAAAATTTGCTTCCAATTTCCTATAATCTGGCAAAATCCGAGCGATTCCGAGAAAGGACGGGATTGAGTGCGCATCATCCCGCGGGCGCCTAGTTCGCTCATAGTGACGTCATATGTGATCACTGGTTTGGGAATGTTTTTCCATCGCGTTTACACACAGGTGAGGTTTTTGGGAGAATTTTGTTTTATTTCAATTTTTGGAGAAAATGGCGCACAGTTCTGACGAGCAAGCATTTGAAAACTAAATTATCGACGTTAAAATGATTCAGGTGCAGCCGTATATGTTTGAGCCAGGCGGGAATGATGTTGTAAACCACGAAAGTGCCGTTGGATCCATTGACGAGGATAGCAGCAGTAGCGAGGATGAAGAAGAGCCAGACATCAACACAGAACGAATTGGGGAAACTTACTAGTAAGCAGATTTTTTTTTTATTGTGCATATTTTAAACCAATTATTGTTTTTATTTAACATTATTTTCTGCGATATAGTCGGAAGTGGCCTAAACCTTTTTTGTTTTGTTAGATACTAATCATTAACACGACACATGTATGTATGGATTGAGAATCTAAATAAACTCAAGTTACTAAACTTTAAAGAAATTACTGCAGGAAGGTGGAAGCATCCCGCAAGGGCTACCTTCTTGGATAGAGAGGACGCGCATAGTGAACAAGGATTTATTACTTTGTTTGGGATGGTATGAATGCCAACAGAAGGGTATTTATTCCTGAAGGAAGGGCTCTTTTGTGATCAATGAGGTGGCTTTTAATAGAAATGGTAAATTTCTGACAAAAAGAATACGTTTTAAATTTTAAAGTAGAGGCCAGGCCCTTCTTGGGTTTCTATGCCTTCCAATAAAATGATACAACATTTTCAGGTGCAAGTGTGGAAAATGCTCAAAAATGCCTACAGGACGTGAAAGCTTGTGCTGTCAAGAAGTAACAAGGGTTAGGCAGAAGGCAGAGGAGAATACATTGAAGATGAAACATATCTTGATGATTCACCAACGTTTGAGTGAGTTATCATTACTTGCAGTAATATCACGTTTAAGTTACGTACTTAAAATATTTTGCAACTGATCCACTTACAGACACTTTTAAGGGTTGGGGGAGGGCAATTTCCCCAAGCCCAGTTCACTATGACTCTGATAATTCACTCAAAAATGAGAAAACATGTTGTTTATTCACTATGCCAAAAAAATCACTATAAAACATAGTTAGTATGTAATGCTAACTGTTCTAGATTAAGATAAACAAGTAATACAATTCTCTTTGTTCTTTAAATAGGCTGTTTAGGTACATCAGTTACAGGCAATTTGTGCGATGGATTTGGCATAGGCTGGGAAAGCATGAAAGACAGATACTGCCAGCTTGTGTTGTTTCTTCTATCAGACACAAATTCCCATCTGAATAATATACAGGTTTCAAGTATCCAAAAGTGGAGCTATAGAGGTTTTTTAATCATTAACATTTGTAAGGTCTTTAAATTATTATGCCATAGTAATAGATTACTAAAAATAACGATATTGATGACCGCATTGAAAAGTCTATTTATGCTTTATCTTTGTAGGCAGGGAGATAACTTTCTTTTTTCTCCCCTGTTCCCTTACTCCATGTGTACTTTGTTGTGAATTCACCTCCCTGTTTAAAGATGTAGCAAACCTTGTGCAGTGCTTAGAAACAGCTTCTTTCTTTGAGGTTTTCTTTTTATTGGCACAAAGAAATGCTGGGAACTTAGTTTCTGCTCTTGTCAGTGCTTCAGAAAGGCTTGAGTTGCTTTTAACACAGTCAATTGCCTTTTCTTTCAGTGATTTGACATATTCTACAGGTAGAAAAATGAATCCTTTATGTACAATTCTTAAATGTTGTATAAACCTAAAAAAACTCAAATAAACAAACATAATTTAAAAGTAAACTTACTACAGTATACTGTTACAATATGAAGGATGCAACACAAAATGAGAGGATACTTGCCATAAGTAATAGTGGCCTTGACTGGTTGAACTGTGCTTTCTCCATCTTTAAATTTTCTATAAGACACCCTCCACATTTTTTCCCCAGATCTTTGTTTTATGGACTGAGGCCTATTAGCATTCTCATTCAAGTGGAGAGCAGCAAGTAGAATTCTGAGTATGAAAAAGAGATTAAATTGAGTTTTGCAACTTGAATACCTCCAAAGAAAAATCATTTCTTACAGTATCTCTTTAAAGACTCATTGCTAACAATGAGGCATTGCGCTATGTAAGCATCATATAATGCATTTTTAGACTGTCTAAAATCAATTACTGCCATTGTTTGGACCGTCGCCATGCTCGCAAAGGCCCATTGTTAGCAATGAGTCTTTAAGGTCTGCAAAATCTCAAAACCTATGATATAATTAGCCAAAATGCAAAAAATGTATTATTGACTAGGGTACCAGTTTAAAATTAAACTTGAAAGCCAAAGCAAATAACTTGCTTCCATGCTTCCATGCTTTTGAAGAAGAAATGACTGCTTTTTGGAGCAAAGCGTATAACAGTGCTATGGAATGATTCCAGAGCACTTGTTTGCTCTAAGGGAGATAATTTTGTAATGTCATTTACTAGGCGCGACTTGGTTAAAACAGCTTTCAACTCTTTGTAACCTTTGTGCCCTGCAAAAAATGATGAATTTTATCTACTCTATTCTGCAAAAACTTTTTCCATTTGCAGCTTTTGCTTCTGCGAATTATGCAATCAAATTGGATATAGATTTGTAAGCAACAACCATAGGTAATTGATGATCTTGATAGTTATTTAGCTACTGTGACAACATTTAATGTACTTGCTGCTGAGTTTGCCAGCTCAATCTGACATGAAGCCACATGACACACTTGGAGACAGTTTAAAAATACACAGTCATCGCTATTTCAAAACTTTGTCTATAGTCAGACTCTATATTAAATTCCAAGTTAGTATATTTTGTCCCAATTTGATACAGCTTTACAAATGACATACTGAATTAACATGTACTGAGGTACCTTTTTTTAGCCAATCACGTTTAATGGCCCCATGTTGGCACCTTGGGTATAAGTCACCATGGTCCTCGTGGATATTGATGATGTGATTCAAAAGGGACAACCATTTCTCCTTGATCTCTTGAATGTTCCCCTCTGATGAAGCTGCGCACCAGTATACATGATTTTTTATGCTTTTTACCCATTCCAAAACTGCCCTGTTACCTTTTTTCTTCCCAATCTTTTCAACCATTTTCCCAACAGCTACAAAAAATCAAAGAAATTAACCCTTTTGTTAACTAATACTTTTTGTAATATGGAAATCCTGAAACAAAATGTTATCATTTTCAAATTAGATTGGCAATAGTTTCCTGCTGATTATATGATTTAAATAGCCATATATTGTTGCTAAATATATGTTCTAGGGAATATTAAGTTGACAATTGTTTGGTTGGTAGCAGCAAATTTATTTTGCTGAGCAAGTTTTATATTTGTAAATGTTGTATAAAGATCTTGTAAGCAGCCAATATTTTTCTAGATTCTAGAATGGTTCTTGTTTTGATAAATTACTTACATAATAACATACATAATATAATGAAAATGTACTGACATTTTGCAACATGAAAAACATCAAAATAGTGTTGTTTATCTTGTCTTTCAGTTCTCATGTACTTCCTTACTGGTCCATGTCTGTCCGTTACCAAGATGTTGTATGAAACATTGTCTTCTATCTTCTGCAAAGCTCTTTTCAAACCTTCTAACTCCATCCTATTTGCTCCACCAACTTCATTTGACTAAAACGATAACAACTTTGTTCTGTTAACCAACTTTGTTATGTCCATTATTTACATTGTAACAGGGGTGTAGAGCCTGACCCTCCTTTTAAATTTGAAAGTAACCCTTTAATGTTTGTACCCCCTTGTTCCTTTCATAGCACTACACCCTGGCACTTTCTATTTAACTATATTGAATTTAAATTTTTTGTTGTGAAAAGAAAATCAGTAAAAGGCTGTTTGTAGGGTTACCTGGATCAGCTGTGTGTCCAAAATCATACTGGTTCCTAAGTCCATCAAGCTGTAAGAACCATACTTTGCCATATGCCCTGGTGAGTCCATTCGTGCATCACCACCTAAAACTACATTTCTGCCACGAAGAAACTGAAACATTTTTTTCGGTGATTCATGCCAGACAGCAATGACAGATGGTATCAAATTAGCACGCTGGATGGCATAGTAAGTGCTGTTGGAAATTTTGGCCACATTCAGATGGTGTAAAAATGTCATCAATTTTGAAGGTTGACATCCCGAAAAAAGCCAAGCTGCTGCAATTGCAAAGTTTCCCCAAGGCATTCTTTTGTGGGTTGGCTGGGAAAACCAAATCTTGTTGTGTCCTTCGAGGCACTCAGTTTCAATGCACAACATTGATCCACATAATCTTTTGTATACTTTCACAATTGGTTTAAAGCAGACTAAACAGTATGTGAAGAGGGTCATCAAACATAACTCAAAGACGAGATATGTATTCTGGTTGCACTGTGATTTGCAGTTAACAGGGACCTCTTCGAGACCTTCATTGTCAGATTGATCAGATTGATCAGAACTTGGCATCCAGTCACTGTCATCACTCTCGTAATTTGTGTCGAAAGGTACAGACAGGTTTTCCACTAAGACCGTTTGTTTAGGTTTTTCTTTAGCTGGAAAATTTACCTGCACTCCTATTTCAATGGTTGCCACTGATGTTTTGGTCTGAGTTCCTGAAATTATAACAAAAACCTATACTGCCTAATGTCAATCTTTCATTTGGATTTGCACAAAAAAGTAGACTCAACATTTTAAAACAACCCACATCTTATACATCAACCAAGCTTTGCTCGAAGACATTAGTGTATATTTCATGATAAGCAATCTATACAGTCATTTAACAACATCAATTCAGCTTCTGGCAATTTTAAAATTTAAAAAAAATTATATAATACCTCTTGTCCACAATCTTGGATTTGTTTGTGTGCCCTTAAAATTCCATACCATTGGAGTCTGTGTCTCAGCATTAGATGCCATAAAAAGTTCGTTGGCAGGAGACGTCAGCTGGGTAGACTTATGCCTGGTTTCATCTTCTACTCCCAACGATAATTCACTTTCAGCTGAGTCAATTCCCGCATCAGACGTGAGCACTATGCTTGTTTGTTTGCCATGGTCATGGTTTGCCGTTGCTTCCTCTCTTTCGACTAATTCAGCTATCATCTGAAAATTATATCAAAAACTTAAAAAAAACAAAAAATTTTAAACTTTTAAAAATAGCCAGCTCTTCATTTTATTAGTAAAAGTAATCTCCTTAGTCCTAATACTATCATGTAGAATTTAAAATAATTTTCACTTGTCTTACGAACCTCTAGTCTGCGACGCTTGGCAAAGCCCCCATACCGCTTCTTTGGGCTAAGTTTCTTCGGGCTTGGAGACTCCGAAGAGAATGGCGACTGAAATCTCGATGTAATGGGCTTGATTACTGTCCTTCTTTTAAAGCTCATTTTCCCCTTGACTTGCCCACTCTCTTTCGGAGATCCCTTATCAAAAATGGTAGGTACCGCATCGCGCTTCAAGGAAGGACGTTTGATTCCTTCGAGTCCTAGGGAAGCTATGAATTTTGGTCCCACTTCGAACTGGTCCTCCTCAAAATGATCCTGGCACAATCTAGAATGTGTCTTTAATTCAAAATTCGGAAGACCCATCTTTGCGATCCAAACTTTTTGCAAGGAAGGATCGGAGGGGAATTTAAAAAGAGTTTTACTTTTCTGTCTTGGCTGGCTAGGCCCATCAGAAACATCATTCGTGACAGTAGCGTTTTCAGCAGCAGCCGTCCGGCTTCCACTCGATTTTCTTTTCCTACTGTCCTCAAAACAATTGTACGCACTACAGTGAACCATCTTTCTCTATCAGACACAGAACTTACCGAAGTTATAACTTTAAACGATCAAATTACACAAATCTGTGTACAGAAATCTGTTTGCGCACGTGAAACCACTGATCACATATGACGTCACAATGAACAATTGATTCTCGGAAACGAGAAAGATCCGAGAATTGTCCCGCAGAGTAACAGACATAAAAAACGCAACAACTCGACAACGGTTGTTTATTTTTAAATAATTTCTTTATGATCGCTTTTAACAGCCCTAACTGCATCTAAAACAGTTAAGACAAAAATATATCAAATTTCTCCTTTAAGTACTGAACAGGAAAGCACGGTTGAATTAATATAAAAACGATAAGTGAACCAAGTAAAAGCGAGAATTTGGAAAAATATTTGGAAATATAGAGGTCCGCTCAGCTCAAATGTTTACACCGCAGTATCTTGTTGACATTTACTCTGGTTCGCCTTGTTGCTACCAATGTATCTAGGCATGCGCGTGTTGACCAATCAGGCGCCACCTTACTTTAAAGCCGAATAATCCTTAAACACATCATTAACTTGTTTGCCAATTGAAATTTCGGTACAGCGATGGTTGAAAGCTTTATAAAAGTTTTTAGACTGTTGGTGTAGACTGTTAGCCTCGATCCCAAGAAGAGGCAGTATATACTATTGCAAAACGACAAATTGAGACTCCTTTGAAGATTTTTCAAGTAGAAAATGGAAGAGAATTCTAAGAAGAATGATAACCAATGGTTCTAAAACCAATTATCATGTAATAACCCTCATAAAACCTGTACAGTTAGCGTTGGAAACATGATTTCGATGTCAACATGATGTCCCTAATCACTAGAATACGCAAGACAATCAATACTTTGTTCGATAACCTCCATTTGTGGCTATCAAGTGGTAATCTAAAAGAGTCTGCGACACCCTCGTCCTGAACTCTTCGAAATTCTCTTTTTCGATCTTCCCTTTCAATGCGTCCTTAGTCAGCTTGGCACTGATATTGTTAAAAACGTTTTCAATGGGATTCAGGTCAAGTGATCTTGGGGGGATTTCTATTAACTGAATGTCCATTTCTTGCATTGCTTCTGTAGCCAGCTTGCTTCTCTGACTCGGATCATTATCCATTAGAAGAATCAGCTTTTCTTTCTGCTTTGATGACGCACATTCAAGGAGAGTAGAATGCAGAGTTGTGTTTACAAACTTTGCAAACCATTCTCCATTTAAGTTCTTGTATTCCTCTGCAATGACAACTCCATTGGTGTATCCAACCCCGACCAGCAAATGGAGCCATCGCTTCCAGCTAGATTCTTTGACCCTTTTGTGGTGTACTTGAGTCCTTCGCTGCATTTACTCCAGATTTTTGCTTTTGTTTTTGTTGAAATCTTGTTTTTTTTAAACCCTTCTGCCGTGGTTTCAAAGACCTATACCCGTTTTCATTCATTACTCTTACCAGAGTTTGATAACTGGTGTCGGCTATTTGGCATTCTTGAGCTATATCAAGGACAGCTACATGAAGAAACGACTGAGAATGAAAAACCAGTGAGCAAAAAAGACAAACAACTGAGTGAAAAGAAAAAATGTGTATTATCATTAAAGTCACTGCATGATGAGCTACAATCTCTATATATTACTGTTAGGAAATTTCTTTGCCTTTAAATTAAATGGAAATACACCTTTCATAGCCATTACACCATTTCAACCTTAATTTGATTTCAGCTCAGCTCTAGGAATTCAATTTGTTCCTTTTTTGCCGTGATCAGAAAATTTTGGAAATGACAAAATGGTCCTGATTTGTGAATTTTCCCATTGATTTTAATTCTTATCAACAGAAATGTTTCAAAAAAATTTGCTAACTTTGGTAACATTACAGTCTCCCAAAAATAACAGTCACAATCTAAATGCTGCACATACATATCAATTTCAGTATAAACAAAAAAGTCTAGCCATGGAAGGCCAGTTATGTTCATTATACCTTGGCACTGATAATAATAATGATGCTTTTCTTTCAAACTTGGCCCAGATCCTGAATCTCCCATGAAAAAGTTTTTGTCTTGGCATGAATCTTTAACAGTCAAGTTCTTCTTTGTGTAAAGGCATTTAATCTAAGCTATTTGATCAAGAATTGATTTTAGAAAAACATTTTCCCTTCTTCTTAATATTCGCAAAAAAGGGATGATGTCAATCGCTTCGATTGTCTAAGAACCAGCGGTGGCTGCTTGCCTGTTTTCTTGTTTCTCTTTCAATCACTTTAATCTCTTGTAACGTGACTCCAACATACATATGGGCTATACTACCAGAAGTAGCCTTGGCAAAAAGACTCAAATCTATCTCTTCATGTATGTTTTTTAAAATATCATATGACATTTCAATAAAATTGATGGATGATGCTGATTCTTATGCTGGCTTTGATGATCGTTAAAAAAGTCACAAGGCTTAAACTCATTGCCTTTCAGGGTTTGAGCTAGTAAGTTGGCTTTCCCAGTCTTCTCTAGAGATTCATACAAGCACTGAATTTTACTACTGGTAACAACCTTTGTAAAAGGAGGGGTTGCACAAAAATCTGCTCGGCTGCATCCCTTTTACGTTTGCAAGACTTGTCTTTTTCAGAAATAGCTTTCTCAAAGCTCAAGTCTGCAAATTTGACAGCAACAGTTAAATTAACTTTTCTTCCAGGCTCACTCCATTTTTCAAGTACCTGAGTGCAGGTCAAATCCTCTGGAACACAAAGAGGACCCAAATTTGAAAAGTCCAGAAGAGTATACAAGAGTGCAGCAACATGCTTACAACAACCACCTTGTCCAGCTTTACAGTTGCATTTTGCTTTAAATACTGTTCCTGTTAATTGTTATAAATGTATTTAATGCTCTTCATTGAAGCAAAAACAAATGTCTTTACCAAAAACAACGTAGCGCAACCAAATTTGACATTTGGTTTCACCCTCACTTTGCTCAGGTACCGCTCTTTCCACAACTTGTATCCTTGGAGCTAGTTTCTGTAGGCGTCCGGTGCAATATGATCAGGCATGTTAATTGCGTTATCAATAAGTTTCCCATCTAAAAGGCTTTCCATAAATCTAGGGTCGGAGAGAATGAGAGTCGGGCTCACAACTGGTTGAATGCTTCCAGAAAAGGTCCCAGTAAAGCTTATTAGGGAAGTTTAGATTGAAGACAAGGACAAGGACAAAGTCAATAAGTGCGCATTCGATCTTCGCATATTCGGCAGGAATCACCATAGCGCTGCGTTTGCAAACAGTTAGTTCACAACAATTTTTAGCAGAAAGTTCGTCGTGACGGGAACAAAGTTTTTTTAAGTTCATAGACTCCAAGAAAATGGAAAATAGTACCCTAAAAATGCCAAGGGATGTATTTATTTGGAAAAAAGTCCACGATCAATGCCTTGTGACTGAGCTTTTGGTTGTTGAGCCGTATCACCACAAACCTGAATCAAAGGAAAGCTTGGAAGCAGATCGCTGAAAATTTAAACTCTATACCAGAGCAAGACTTAAGAGTCACAGCACGATCGGTGAGAGATTTTTGAAGCTTTTAGAAAACTTCAAGAATAATTAGGTTGTACAACAATTCGTATCGTGGCATGCTAGATATCAGGGAGAGGATGGAAAAAGCTTCATGGGCAGAAGCAAAAGAGAGGATCAAGGTGAATGAAGATAAAGAAAATAAGAAGGCAGCAGATATGCGAATGAAAGATGTCGAGCATCTTGGGGAAACTAGAAAAAGAAAAGAAGAGGAGGATGGGACAGAAACACTGAAGAGGAGGAAAAAGGCCTCTGAGGCAGTTGTACTCATAGAGCAAGGGCTAAAGTTTAAGCAGGAAAATGCAAATCAAGAAAGAGAGGTGAAAAAAGAAGAGTTGAATGAAAGGCGTTTAGCAAGGGGGAATTTGTCAAAAATGATGGAGGGTCAACAGACCTTAATGCAAAATATGATGCAGCAACAGCAGCAATTCAAGCTACAGATGCAGCAGACTCAAATGCAAACATCAGCTATTATGAACGAAATGATAAGTTCTATCCATAACATCAAGAACAATTAAAGGTTTAACTTATTTAATATTGTATATAGGCCCTCTTCACCTTTTTTATAAGCATGATTTTCTGAAAACACAAGCCTTCAAATTGGCCAGATGTTAGAAACAAATTAAGAACAAGCTGAGGCTGAGGTTCTGTAAGACGTTATTTTTTAACAAAGTTGTGCAGCCTTTTTACAAAATTTTTGCCATCTAGGGGTCAGCTTTGTTGTTGAGTTTTCAAACTTTTCTGCAAATAAAGGATGACTTACTTCCCTTAATTTCAGAACACTCCAGCCTCAATGTTTTGGAAAAATTTAAAACAGCCAGCATGAACTTCAATTTACCAGCTCTTGTGAAATAAAGTTTAGAGTATATCAGCATACACTAACACATTATTTTCTTTAATGTTTTTTCTAATTTTGCTGATCATAATGAAAGTATGTTCCTAATGATGGTGGTTCAATGCTCATAAATCTGCTCACTGATGATTCATCTAAACATGCTCTTGCAGGGTTTTACGCATGTCACCTTGGCGTGCGGACGTGATTTTGAGAGCGGTGAAATGTAAGTCAAATACTCTGAATTACCTATGTTTTACCAAATTTAGTTACTTTGTTATTACCTTTACTTTTACAATATGCAACTTTATTAATGGATTAAATAGCCAGGGAATTTCAAATTATCGAAAATGGCGAACAAAGCTTCTGATCCTGAAATTCCAATCAACGAGGGACTCAAGAAACGACTAGATCAAATTATTACGATGATGATGGAAATCAAAACTGATTTTTCTACCCAATTTAAAGAAATGGACAAACGTATCAGCAAAATCGAGAGATCTAACGAGTTTATGCAAAATCAATTAGAAAAACAAAAAAACGCTTCAGACTGCTGTATTAAAGATAACATCAACATCAGGAAAGAGAACGCTGAACTCAAAGAAAACTTATGAAAGGTTTGAAACATGACATTGCTATCTTGGAAAGAGAGAACAACGATCTAGAACAATATGGTCGTCGAGACACTTTAGAGTTTGGTGTGATTCCTCGTTTAAACGGCAAAAATACGGAAGAAATTGTGATAAACATTGCAAAAAGTGTTGGCGTAGAAGTCAAAAAATACGATATCGAAGCTTGTCATCGCATCACGAATAACGTAAATGCGGCAATTATCTGTAAGTTTCTTTCAAGAAAAGTTAGAGATCAAATCATGAATCAAAGGAACGAAGTATAATCTATCACAAACATCGATATTGGCTTTTTTCCTCCAACTAATGGGAACAGAGGAAAAATTTCATTAACGAGTCGCTGAAAAGACGCTCGAAGGCTCCTTTCAAGAAAGTCAGGGATAAGCAGAAAGAGCTAAAATGGAAATACGCCTTGTCAAAACATGGTACAATTTACACACGGAAAGATAACAAATCTGCAAAATCTGATCTCGAACTATTCTTATGTTTAGGTTGTACCTTCTTTTACTAATAGTATTGAACTATTTTTACAGATAGACTTGGATACCCTCTCCCTAGGCTAGTATGAATGACAAACCAATTTGCCCAAAGTGCAATAAAATCGCATTTGATAATCAAGATTGTATCTCCTGTGACATTTGTTGCAAATGGATTCACCTTAAATGTAGTGGTTTAACCCGAAAAGTTTTTCTAGAATTGGGAAATAATTTGTTATCAAACTGGTTTTGTAAAAACTGTTTGACTGAGGCCTTAACTTTTCAAAAGGTCTCAAACAATCAGTTTTTAGTCATCAATGCCCCTGACAGGAAAGCATATGACCCACCCAAAGATTTTGATAAAACATGCTCGGTTTGCAACCGACGTGTGATTAATATTGAAAAGGCAGTACCCTGTAATTGCTGTTAGAAGTTTATTCACAGGAAATGCTCTTGTTTATCTGAACAGCAAATTATTGATTTTGGTGCCAAGATTAAACAATGGTTTTGCAAAAGCTGCCGTAATGACTCTTTTCCTTTCAACCGTATTAGCACCAATGCGATCTTATCCAACAATTTTAACTCCAACGATTATTGTATCTGCAATGACACAAGGGATTTGACATATTTCGACTGCCTGGACACAATAACTGAGCTTAATTTAGATAAACTAAATCTAAATAAATTTCACCCTGACTTTGATAATGACGTTGATCATAACCTGAATTTTAACTTAAATTTCAAATATCATACCATACATGAATTTCACAAGTTATGCAAAAAAATAAATCAAGACAAATCACCACTATTTAGTCTGATGCATACCAATATTTGTTCACTGAATAAAAATCTTGAAAAACTAGAACTATTAATTACATCGTTAGGACATAAATTTGATGTCATAGCTTTAATTGAAACATGGATAACAGAAAGAAACGAATCAACCATTAATAATCTGTCTTTTCCAGGTTACCAAAAATCATGGAATACTGGGTAAACGTTTAAAAGGGGGTGTTTTTTCTGATTTTTTTTGAAAAACTCTGTTTTATTCCCAGAACAGATTTAGATTTCTCTCACACAGTTAATGAATGTGAGTTTGAGGCAAACTGGATAGCGGTCAAATCCAAAAATAATAAAAGCTCCCTAGTTGCAGTTATCTACCGTCACCCAAGAAAAAGAACTGATAGAAGTTTCCTAGATTATTTAGCCAATATAATTTCAAGGAAAATAAAAAAAGAAAACTGTTTTTATAACAGGGGACTTCAATATCAATCTTTTAAACATTGACTCCGATGAATATACAGAAAGTTTCCTAAATTTACTCCTCTCTAACTTTTTTCAGCCGCATATTCTCCAGCCTAGCAAAATAGTAAATAATAGCAAACCGTCACTAATTGATAATATTTTCTGAATTCTATTGATCATGAGACTTTTAGTGCAAATTTGATTTACAAACTATCTGATCATATGCCGAATTTTATTTTCTGCTATGCAAACATCAGCTATTATGAACGAAATGATAAGTTCTATCCATAACATCAAGAACAATTAAAGGTTTAACTTATTTAATATTGTATATAGGCCCTCTTCACCTTTTTTATAAGCATGATTTTCTGAAAACACAAGCCTTCAAATTGGCCAGATGTTAGAAACAAATTAAGAACAAGCTGAGGCTGAGGTTCTGTAAGACGTTATTTTTTAACAAAGTTGTGCAGCCTTTTTACAAAATTTTTGCCATCTAGGGGTCAGCTTTGTTGTTGAGTTTTCAAACTTTTCTGCAAATAAAGGATGACTTACTTCCCTTAATTTCAGAACACTCCAGCCTCAATGTTTTGGAAAAATTTAAAACAGCCAGCATGAACTTCAATTTACCAGCTCTTGTGAAATAAAGTTTAGAGTATATCAGCATACACTAACACATTATTTTCTTTAATGTTTTTTCTAATTTTGCTGATCATAATGAAAGTATGTTCCTAATGATGGTGGTTCAATGCTCATAAATCTGCTCACTGATGATTCATCTAAACATGCTCTTGCAGGGTTTTACGCATGTCACCTTGGCGTGCGGACGTGATTTTGAGAGCGGTGAAATGTAAGTCAAATACTCTGAATTACCTATGTTTTACCAAATTTAGTTACTTTGTTATTACCTTTACTTTTACAATATGCAACTTTATTAATGGATTAAATAGCCAGGGAATTTCAAATTATCGAAAATGGCGAACAAAGCTTCTGATCCTGAAATTCCAATCAACGAGGGACTCAAGAAACGACTAGATCAAATTATTACGATGATGATGGAAATCAAAACTGATTTTTCTACCCAATTTAAAGAAATGGACAAACGTATCAGCAAAATCGAGAGATCTAACGAGTTTATGCAAAATCAATTAGAAAAACAAAAAAACGCTTCAGACTGCTGTATTAAAGATAACATCAACATCAGGAAAGAGAACGCTGAACTCAAAGAAAACTTATGAAAGGTTTGAAACATGACATTGCTATCTTGGAAAGAGAGAACAACGATCTAGAACAATATGGTCGTCGAGACACTTTAGAGTTTGGTGTGATTCCTCGTTTAAACGGCAAAAATACGGAAGAAATTGTGATAAACATTGCAAAAAGTGTTGGCGTAGAAGTCAAAAAATACGATATCGAAGCTTGTCATCGCATCACGAATAACGTAAATGCGGCAATTATCTGTAAGTTTCTTTCAAGAAAAGTTAGAGATCAAATCATGAATCAAAGGAACGAAGTATAATCTATCACAAACATCGATATTGGCTTTTTTCCTCCAACTAATGGGAACAGAGGAAAAATTTCATTAACGAGTCGCTGAAAAGACGCTCGAAGGCTCCTTTCAAGAAAGTCAGGGATAAGCAGAAAGAGCTAAAATGGAAATACGCCTTGTCAAAACATGGTACAATTTACACACGGAAAGATAACAAATCTGCAAAATCTGATCTCGAACTATTCTTATGTTTAGGTTGTACCTTCTTTTACTAATAGTATTGAACTATTTTTACAGATAGACTTGGATACCCTCTCCCTAGGCTAGTATGAATGACAAACCAATTTGCCCAAAGTGCAATAAAATCGCATTTGATAATCAAGATTGTATCTCCTGTGACATTTGTTGCAAATGGATTCACCTTAAATGTAGTGGTTTAACCCGAAAAGTTTTTCTAGAATTGGGAAATAATTTGTTATCAAACTGGTTTTGTAAAAACTGTTTGACTGAGGCCTTAACTTTTCAAAAGGTCTCAAACAATCAGTTTTTAGTTATCAATGCCCTGACAGGAAAGCATATGACCCACCCAAAGATTTTGATAAAACATGCTCGGTTTGCAACCGACGTGTGATTAATATTGAAAAGGCAGTACCCTGTAATTGCTGTTAGAAGTTTATTCACAGGAAATGCTCTTGTTTATCTGAACAGCAAATTATTGATTTTGGTGCCAAGATTAAACAATGGTTTTGCAAAAGCTGCCGTAATGACTCTTTTCCTTTCAACCGTATTAGCACCAATGCGATCTTATCCAACAATTTTAACTCCAACGATTATTGTATCTGCAATGACACAAGGGATTTGACATATTTTGACTGCCTGGACACAATAACTGAGCTTAATTTAGATAAACTAAATCTAAATAAATTTCACCCTGACTTTGATAATGACGTTGATCATAACCTGAATTTTAACTTAAATTTCAAATATCATACCATACATGAATTTCACAAGTTATGCAAAAAAATAAATCAAGACAAATCACCACTATTTAGTCTGATGCATACCAATATTTGTTCACTGAATAAAAATCTTGAAAAACTAGAACTATTAATTACATCGTTAGGACATAAATTTGATGTCATAGCTTTAATTGAAACATGGATAACAGAAAGAAACGAATCAACCATTAATAATCTGTCTTTTCCAGGTTACCAAAAATCATGGAATACTGGGTAAACGTTTAAAAGGGGGGTGTAGTTTCTTTGTTTCTGATGAACTCTGTTTTATTCCCAGAACAGATTTAGATCTCTCTCACACAGTTAATGAATGTGAGTTTGAGGCAAACTGGATAGCGGTCAAATCCAAAAATAATAAAAGCTCCCTAGTTGCAGTTATCTACCGTCACCCAAGAAAAAGAACTGATAGAAGTTTCCTAGATTATTTAGCCAATATAATTTCAAGGAAAATAAAAAAAGAAAACTGTTTTTATAACAGGGGACTTCAATATCAATCTTTTAAACATTGACTCCGATGAATATACAGAAAGTTTCCTAAATTTACTCCTCTCTAACTTTTTTCAGCCGCATATTCTCCAGCCTAGCAAAATAGTAAATAATAGCAAACCGTCACTAATTGATAATATTTTCTGAATTCTATTGATCATGAGACTTTTAGTGCAAATTTGATTTACAAACTATCTGATCATATGCCGAATTTTATTTTCTGCTAAGACTTACAATTCAATCACCAAAGAACAATAGGGTTTTTTTCGAGACTTTAAGAGCTTCAACCCTGATTTATACATACGTGACTTAAAGGGCTTATGAAACCAAATTTTTGACGTTCATATTTTTTGATTTTATCAAAATTCAATCTTTTGTGATCAGTCTCGTACATCAACTATCAGCATATGACATCTAAAAGGTTGTGTAATTACAATTTGAAATTTGGCAGTCATTGCGAAAAATAATTGCATTCTGTGACGTCACAGTGATGAGTCGGATGATCACTGTGCAGGACACGAACGTATGTTGTTATAGAGTACTCGCACAAATTTAGAGGTAGTTCTTCATTGACGTTTGAATAAACAGTTTACGATGTCTGACATTGAGTATGAAGAAATGACGGATGTTTCGAACGAAAGTTCACTGGCAGAGAGCGATTCAGAATCTGATTATGGGGTTGTCAATTTGGGAGCTGCAGGTATCGTGCCGTACCAAGATGAGCCGATCCTCCCTGACGATATTGCCGAAGAAGAAAGTGACGAAGAGGAAGACATAGACGGAATACCGTTAGAGAGTCTTGAGGCAAGATTTGAGAAAAGGTTTCCACTTAATGAATGGTAAATGATTTTTCAAGTATTTACCAACATTTTTTTTGCGCTTGTCTTGTGCCGACCAATGGGCCTAACCGAGCTGGCCTAGTAAATTTTCCGTTCACTTCATATAATGTTTCCAAACGTCGATGGACGAGTAAGCAACGTTCGTTTTCTATTTGTTTTTTAAATTATTGAATAAATTGTATATCTCTGCTAACACCAGGTGTAAATGCCAAAAATGCAATGATTCGGTCCTAAATGGTGCTAGAGAATACCGATGTTGCTCAGAGGTCAATGCCGCTGTTGAAAAATTGGCAACTGATGGCAGCATTGAGAGGATAAAGTGCATAACAGAGCACGAGGATTATAAAAAATTGACAGAGACGGTGGTGCTTTCTCACGTGGGTACACTGCTAAAGGACAAAAATGGCAGAGTCTACAAGCAACGGGCCGGTCATACAAAAAACGAGTAAGTAAATCGACAAATAATTTTCGTCCCAGTTCACAGAATATGGTCATATAAACGTAGCTGGAATGCACTAAGATTAACACATAGGGGACAAAAACTGAAATAGGAAAATTTTTCATTTTTTAAATTCAAATATGAATTAGAAGCACTGTAATTAGTAGTCTTAGGTCAAGACCTAAACATAAACATTCAACGCAGTGTCGATTTGGCCCTACAAGAGGCTAACTTAGGCAGTTAGCAGTTGTTTGGAATTGTTGTCACCTAAATTATCTTTCCAGGTGCTTTAAATGGAGACAAATGAAATTATCTGTTATAAGGGGGTGGGGGATGCCCCATTCTGTTAATTAGCATACAAATATTTCTTAATGACCATTAACATTTTTAAATCTAAAAAAGTTAAACAAACAGTTTGCAGTGCCTTATCTTGAAGCTGGAAGCTTTAATATAGGTTTTTTTTAAAGTCCAAATGGGACTCAAAAGTAACAAACACTAGAAAGTATGGTTGACAATAGTGATGTACTATATGTAAACATGTGGTAGATTGATTGCCTACATCCAACATTTATTCATGTTTGATGGGCAATACCCTTATAATTAAAAAATCATGGGCAACTTCCTCTTATATGATTCTTTTATTTACAGGTATTTGAGAGCTGTTGCTTATAGATGGGTGATACGCTACATTTTTGGCTTTCTTGGATGGGACAACACCAGGCCACTGCCTGCCTGTGCATACCATCATATCAGAACAAAGTATCCATCTATGCAATTGACTGGTTATGCTACTTCGTTTGAAAGACAGTAAATAAAGATATATTATAAATTGTTATTTAAATCAATTTAATATTAAACATAAGCTAACCAAACACTTGAAGTACTTTAAGGTGCCCAATAGATGGAGTTTAGGGAGGTTAGAAAAGGTAAGGGGTTGGAACTTCAAGAAATATTTAGTAAGCAGAGGTTGGAATAATATGGAAATGAAACTCTCTATGGGATAAAGTCTGCATCTTGCATGTAGATGAAAATCATAAAAAAATAATTAATATAGAACTTTGCAAAATAAAAAGGGGGGGGGGCATATAAGGCACCTTAGAGTAACTACTCTAATTAATCCTCATTAATCTCTGTAGTGTTGCAATGTCCTCTTGGATGACCTTTCATGGGCTGTTGACATTTACGGCACTGTCTTCCTTTTCTGACCTGGGTTTTAGCAGCAGCAACAGCTAGAGACTTTTCCAAGTTTGTCTGTTCGTGAACTATGAAGAATTGGCAAAGTGCATCAAATTGTCAAGGCCCTTTCAAAAATATTTTTAAATTGGCTCAAAAAACATCTTGATCTACAAAAAATATTTGCTTTCAAGATTGTGTTGTTTTTAAACAAGTAAATAGATTTTGTCACACAGGATATACCAACCATCTGTTTGGCATTTAAGTTGAATTTTATCAAAATTCTGACATACCTCCTTTAGTATTTATAAACATTATTATGTTGTTTACTTTAGAAAATCATGCAAATAATTAATCTTACTCCACTTACTGTGTGGATACAGTTGGGTAGTAGTTGTCCGTCTTTGCATTTGTTGCTCCATTGCATCTCCTTTGGACAGTCTTTCCCCAAACTGTGTGGTCAATGGCTGGGGCTGATGGTCAAGGTATGAAGCAAGAGCTTCACTTTTGTCCTTTTCACTGGTTGAAAACATCACATCTTTGATTTCTCCAACATAAACTACCATAAAGACAAATTATTAAAGCTTTGTTACTGAATAGACATACTCCTCGTGGTCAAAGAATCTTTGCTATGTTAATTCTACAAGTCCGTGACAATATCTTTTTCAAAGACACCTTTATAAGTACTATAATTACCATATGTTGGAGGAACTGCAATTTCTCGAACTAATTCTTCACCAAATTTATATTTTGGATATGTTACACTTGTGTATGTTGCTCCATCTTTGGTTTTTTTTTTCTCACGGCGAAGGTTTTCGTTGAAATGGAGTATTGCCAGAATATGCCTTGAACAAAAGATAAGTCATGAACATGTGATAGATAAAGGATGATAAAGGATGATAAGTTTCGCTACAATGCAATATGCCCTTGCATAAACAATTGATGAATTTAGGAACTTTGGGATACAAACAAAACTACATAATGACTCATCTTGTATGCCTTGATTTCCTAAGTATGCCTAAAGGTTATGCTAAGCAATTTGTTGTGCTACTTACCTACAGAAAGTACCAAGCCATGAATAGTGAGTCATTTTGGGATGCCAATGATTTAAAGTTGAGTGAAAGCTCTCCAAACAACTTGTTTGAGCATCTGACGAGGCCATCTTTATATCATTCAATAGATTTGCATTCATAAGTATGGTGTGTAACCTTTCATGTGCTGCAGATCCTTTAGAATGATAATAACTGGGTATTACAATTTATTTACTAATTGAATTTGGATAATTTACAAAATGTGCCTTTAGGACAAGAAGATACGGCAGCAACAAGTGAATACAGTATAATAAGATTCATTCATTATTATGTTCCAACCTTTACAATCAATCAAATTTGAAACAGGGGGACACAAATGAAACTATATTGGGAATAAGGAAAATGTTGAAATCTTCCTAGAACCCTGAATATAACCTTAGTAGGGAAAAAAATCTCAATATATATATATAAATAATGCACTTGGTTGAGATCGCACCCCAGTTTATGACATCAAAAGCACCAATCATGTTCACCATAATATACATTTGTGTGAATGTGAATTTAAAGAATAAGCATAATATATAAGCTTCAGAGGATATAGATACTGCAAGGGTACCTGTCTTGAGCCACTCTCGTGGCTGGAGTTGACCATGAGCGCATTTGTCAAAAAGCTGATCGGGGTGGTCAGTATGTTTATTTGAAATGTGTCGCATCAACGACTTCCATTTGGCAACAATCATTTCTCCAAAGCCCTGCTTTGTTGACACAGCGCACCAGTATAGATGACTCCGTATACCTTTCAGCCAACCCTGAAGTTTTTCATTTCCTTTCTCCTTACTGGCTTGTAGAACCTTTTTTGAAACTCCTTTGACGATATGCCAGAGATCGTGGAAATGCTTTGTGCCTGGCTGTTTCTCTCTTATCCACTTTGCAATGCCTCTGTGACGGTCACTTACAAAATTTGAGACATGCAAACCACAATCATTGAGATACTGAAAGCACAATTTAGCAGCACTCAGTTCGATGGCATTACTGCTTCCAGCTTGATTTGACTGCAAATAAAAGAAAAATTCTGTAAATTAAAATAAATTTCTGGAAATAAAATATTGGCACACATGTCAGCAGCAACACATTGATGTTCTAAACGCAGTTGTTTGCTATAACTATTATGACTATATTACTCAATTTAATTTGAAAAAAGCATATTGTAATACCTGCAACAATTCAAAGTGTACCAGCTTTGAAATTGAGTTTGAAAACATCGTGTAAACACCATACTTGGCATTATGGCCCATCGAATCAAACCTGCCATCTCCTGACCACTGAGAATTCTTTATGTATTTTAGTTTGTCGATCAGGGCAGCTCTATACTTGTGCCAATGCATAAAAACTGAGGGAAACAAAAATTTTCGCTGATGGAGAAAGTAGGATCTTGGTGATATTGCTGAGAGGCCCATGTGCCTGAACATAAGAAATACCTGGCTGATGTTCACACCAGACAGTAATATGCCAAAGCTCATCATCAAATTTCCAGCAGGATATCTTCCATGTATGAATGGCTGACTTCTCCATGTAAACTGTTGGCCACAATGTGAGCATTTCTGAATGACAGTAGCCATGGTTCCATTCCGTTTAATTGTAACTTTCGGATTTGGAGCTCTGCAATGGTAGCAGAACATCTGAAACAAATTGAGTAGCATTCCAAAAAACACTATAAATTTTGGTTCATCTTTTGGCTGTGTACCAGGTGCAATACTAGAATAGATAAATAAAAAATCAAAACAATTTGTAAAATACAGGTCAACAGGATATTAAAATCCACATCTTTACCATAATTTAGACTTATTGAATTTTAATCTGACCCATTTAACTAGCTTTCATGAGCATATTGGTTATATTTTTCTATCTAGAATATATGAATTTGCCATCAAAATTGTTTTGCAGTTGCCCCCTGGAGCACTATATATGCAAACATGAACTAGAGTGACAAACACTACCATATATCAAACATATTTTGCCATTATTTACATACCTTACAGTGTTTTTAGAGCCATCCTCCATTTCCTCATCCTCAGACGTCTCCGCAATTTCTTCACAGGACACCCAATCAGTATCCTCATACTCGGAACTCTCGAATTCACCCATCTCTAAAAGTTCATCTTGAACACTGCTCGTCTCTGAAACTGTCCTTTTCCTACTGCAGCTTGGTTGGTTGTCCTCTTCTGTACATTCTTTATTTGAACGAGCCTGCATATGAAAAATACTCACCTTAATAACACTCACCTAAAAATTGGCTAAACACAAGGCTGTTAAGTTTATCCAGGTAGAAAGAATGTGAGACAGGCCTGAGCCCTCTAGATCTCATGAGACCTACACATTTCAAAACATCCTAGGCTTTTTGTAAGATGATTTGGATAACGTTGTATTTTCAATGTAAAATAAAGCAGCAGTCTAGGTGTATCCAGGGGGAATGGTCTGCAACACCCCCCCTCCCTCCTAAAAAATCCTACTTGCAACGCCCCTGTATATCAAAGTGATAAAGTCAAAGAAGAGGTCTGTGGTTATGTTATCATACTTACTTGATCAAGTTGACAACGTAATGCAGCTTTCTCTTTTCGAATTGCCCAGTTGGTCTTTTGAAGGGAAATTATTTTCTTTTTGAGGGTTTGAACTTCAACTGGAGGGTCTAGTTTGGAGTCTTCGCGGACTTCTTCATCGTCAGTAGTTTCATCTTGTTGCTCCATTTTGTCAAGGGTCGTTCGTAAAATCTGGTGGATTGAAGACAATAAAATGTGTTGCTTTTTGAGAAAATAAAGGCTAGTCTTCTTTCTAAATATGACACACATAATATCAACTAGGCTTCTGCCTAATTATAATCACCCTTTTCTATTTTGACAATTCACGTATTCTGATCAAATATACCTAAGTAATTTTATTTCAGTTTTAGAGAAAGATAAAGTTTTGACCCTATTCTACAGAAGTAAGGACCTAATTTTATAGCATGAGTGATTTGTTTTAGGCCCTACCTGCTTTCGTTCTCGGAAGGTTGTGCCACTATCAACTCTCTCGTTGGCTATATCAATGCTCGGAACAGCGTCAGCCTTTAGTTTTGTTCTTATTCCGAGCTCCTTGGCTAAATCCCTTCTCATCGTGTAACACGTGTCTTCAAAATGAATTGAACACAACGCAGAGTATTTTGATGGTTTGAAACCTTGTCTGTGCCGGCGAACAAATCTCACCCATTGCTGATGTCTTGTTCTGTCCACAGTTTTATCGGGAAAATAATGGAGCGAGATACCCTCTGTAAACTGTGTATTCTTGCAACTGGTCCCATCAAATGTTCCAGCAACGCAGGATCGACCATAACCTGAAGAGCGCTTCGAATTTGCCATGCTACTTCTACTACTATAGCCATGAATGAATGCGTGACCTATTCATTCATATATCACGACTCATCAATGTGACGTCACAAGAGGACATCCGATTTCGCAATGAATATGCGTAATGTGTCGTTTTTCACACGCAATAAAAAAGAAACGACAAGGACTTTAGAAATTCTGTTTTTTGATTAAGAACGGGAACCTTTGAATCTATGAGTGTAGCTAATAAAATAGCTATCGAAAATTTGGTTTCATAAGCCCTTTAAGGGAAAAGAATCTTGAAACATTTATCAATTCAATGCAGGGAGCAAATCAGCAATATGACTTATTTCATGAAAACTTGCTTAACACTATCAATAAACACGTCCCCTTAAAACCAGTATCAAAGAAAGCTTATAAACAAAAGTTAAAACCTTGGATCACCAAAGGAATTCTAAAATCCATCTCAATTAAAAATAGATATTATAAGAAATTTTTGAAAACAAAAAACCCCTATATATTTAAAAAATATAAAAACTACAGAGATCTTATTAATCACCTGATAAGAAAGAGCAAAAAAGCTACTATGCTGCATATTTCGAAAAATTCCAAAAGAATAGTAAGAAACTCTGGTCTGGAGTTAAAGAAATAATAAATGCAACAAACAATAGAAGTTTTAACCAAAAACATAATTTACTAATAAATGGAAATTTTATATCTGATAGCAAAATTGTCGCTAATTCATTTAATGAATATTTTACTTCAGCTGCACAGAAACTAGTTGAAAAGATGAAGCTATCTACAAAGGATTTTAATGATTATTTGACAAATCCAAATGTAAATAGCATGTTTCTACACCCAGTAACCCCGGCGGAGGTCAATGATACAATAGCTAATCTCGATGAAAGTAAATCAAATGACTCTTATAATGTTCCTAAACTAGCTCATTAAACTAGCTCGTTACACCATTTCTGAACCTTTTTCTATCGTAGCAAATTCTTCATTTTTGGCAGAAATATTTCCAGACAAATTAAAATTTGCAAAAGTCACTCCTATACATAAAAGTAAATCAAACCTGGATCATGGAAATTATCGTCGTATCTCTATTCTCCCAATTTTTAGCAAAATTCTTGAAAAATTGATGAATTCTCGTTTGGTCAGTTTCTTAGGAATAAATGATATTATATATAAACATCAGTACGGCTTTCAAGAAAACAGGTCAACTTCTCTAGCAATTTTAGAGCTTCAATCTCAGCTAATAAACTGCTGATCTTGATTTTATGGAACAAACTGTGAATTCTCAACTGACAAAAGTATCCGAATGGCTATAAGCTAATATCTTATCATTAAACGTATTTAAATCTAACTTCCTTCTGATAAGTCCAAGAAAAGTACCCAAAACTATCAACCTAAAAATAAATGATGAAAAACTTAAGCAGGAAAATTATACAAAATATCTTGGTAGTATAATAGATGAAAAGCTAAATTGGAAACAGCATGTAAAACAAGTAAACATTAAAATATGTAAACGTATTGGAGTTCTGCATAGACTAAGGCATTTTGTACCAAAAACTACTTTAAGAAAACTTTATAACTCATTTATTCAATCCCATGCAATGTATGGCATATTAAATTGGGGGTGCGCAAACAAATCAACTGTTAGAGTAGCTGACTTGGCATCGTACACTGCACATAGTGACTCAATATTTAAACGTTTGAAACTTTTGAATTTCGATAATCTCTACAAGCTTGAAACAGGAAAATTCATGTTCCAAATAAATAAAGATGCTAGGTTCTCTACTTTAGGAGCGGAATTTCTAAAAACAAAAAATCTTCATCATTACAATACTAGACAATCTTCTAGCCTTGGTTTTTCCGATTTCAACAAATTTAAAAAAAAACTTCCTTACATTTGATGGTGTTAAATTATGGAATTCTCTGCCTCTAGACCTGAAAAATGCTGCCACTAAGCAATCTTTCAAAAGAAACATGAAAAACTACCTTCTAGAGAACCTTTAGTCCTATTTATTCCATTCTAACACAATTTAACCATTTGGGCATATTGTAAACCATTTTTTTTAATTGTTATTTTTTTATTCTTACTGTTATTATTCAAACAAAACTTATATTAAATTATCGTCATTTCACATCAAACTGGGCAGCTGGCTCTGATAGCTCCTTCATGATTTTTTTCAATGTGTCCATCAGCTGATCTTATAAATATCTTATGTTGTTCCCTGTAATGTAATCTTTATTGTTATTAATGATTGTATCTTAACAACTAGCATAACGTATCTTGTGATTAATTGATTTGTTGCTGAAAAAAGTTTTGATTGATTTGATTTGATTTGATTTCCATTGTGTAGAAGGGCACAAGCTCTGTATATTTTCCCCATTTCTGAGAGAGCAATCTTTTGATTCTTCTTGAAGTCAACAAAGGCAAAGTACTGTAGAATTTCACCAAACACCGACTCAACTGAAACTCTAACCTTACACATTGCCTTATTGTATGCCTGTTGTTCTTCTGTTAAGTGGTTGTTCTTGAAAGGAGCTTGTAAATGGGGCCTGAGAGGGTATGCAGGGTCTCTGTAGATGCATAATGGTGTCCCATCTAACCTGTTTGAATGATTTTTAAGCAACTGGATAATGCCAGACTCCCTCAGCAACCTTGCAACATGTCCTTTTCGTTCTGAAAAAGGTAGCACAGCAAAAATTAATGTTGCGAGGATAACATTTGAAGGGGGCTATTCAAAAGAACTGATAAATCCTTGCAAATATTTTTCTAAGAATTATATTAAAAACTTCCCTAGATAATATTCTGAATGGTTTAAATATCAATAAGACACTGAGTAAAAAGTTTTTAAACAATTTTAAGGTAGACTTAGTGATGCTTTTGATCCACCAGTAAAATACTGTATCAACAGGTGCTAAATTAAATATATAAAAGAAACTCACCAACTGGTCCATATAGATCAGCAATTAACCCATTAGCAGCAACAGCTTGATATTTTAAAGCGTGCACTCGCTTGTGTCAATAAGCCGTTTTCACGATGACGTAGCTGGCCATGTGTCGAAATCCAAAACGAGGCTATTGATGTTCAAACTCAAGAACTCATTCATCTGACTGCTAGTCGCTGTATTAAATATTCTTATAGTTAAATTCATTGGTATCTCGTCAATCTCTTGAAATTTCAACTATGGATCAGTTTATATCGACGCTTGGACATATCAATTTTTTTCAACAAGTTCTGTTCGAATCTACTATGGACACCTGACCTCAGAGGAACACCAACATTTAATTTTATCCAGCATTACGAATATCTTGTCATTCGCACAAAGAAGTTCAAGCATATTTTAATGAAGAGCACTGCATACAAGAAGCTCAAGGCATTCAATTTTTTCTATGAAGGTTTCATCAGAAAGATTGATATTGCCAGAGATCAAAATTTCACTTTTTTTGATGTGCGCATAAAGGCTTCTATGATAAGAACTCTTTATAAAATTTTTCTAAAAAATTCCAACACTTCTGGTGATGTACTGGCTGCTGCATGTACGTGTCCTGCTGGTATGGGTTTGGGAGGTTTTGGAAACTGTAATCATGTTGGTGCAGTTTTGTTTGCTTTGGAAGATTTCAACAGGAAAGGTTTGCAGAAATGTCCTGAACCAGTTTCTTGCACTTCAATGGTGTCCTCCTGGAATGTCCCAAGTGCATCTCAAATTGTGTATCCAATGCCAATAGATGAAGTTGTCATTAAAAAGATCAAATTTGGAATAGTAATCAATCGCAGGTTTCCAAATATAATATTTATGATCCACGAGCCATTGCTGATCAACAAGTGAATTAGGAAAGTGTTGTCATTCTGACATCAAAACTTTCTTCACTAATTCCTAACAGCTGCTACTTTGGTTTTCATGACAAGGAAACTTCTATTTCTCTACCAAATCAACCAACCACTTCATCAAGCAAAGATTTTGAACTTTCTGATTCAGACAGTGCTTTTTCTGATTTCTATGATATTTCAACTAGTTCTTTTAAAGAAATGATGGATATCTGTTGTCAGAACATGTCAGCCACTCCTGAAGAAATACATGCCATTGAACAGTCGACATCTGGTCAAAGCCTCAATAAGAAATGGATGGAGCAAAGGAAGTACAGAATTACTGCCTCTAATTTTTATTCAGCTGCAGTCAACAGGGTGGAACCATCATCCAAACTAAAGTCAATGTTTTATTCTCCATTTCATTCAGCAAGCACTAACCATGGTAACAAGTTTGAAGGACATGTTAGAGATCTTTACTGTAAAGCACTTTATGAAAAAGGTTATAATGTTAATGTTGAGGAGGTGGGTTTGAAGGTTTCTCAGTGTCGTCCATACCTTGGTGCTTCGTTGGATGGAATAGTAGAGAGTTTACGAAACACAACGCTACAGGTCACGACGAGCTGGGGAAGTTTGGGAACTAGCGCGGTCTTCGCATAAATTTCCAATCTAGCGCGTTGCAGCCAATTTCACAACTCAGATTTTGGAATTTTGCGTCGTGAGGAAAACGTGGTCAGTTTCGTTGTAAGTATATTATTCAGACTTATCGATTTAATTGAATTTGAAGATTTTATTCTTTTTGCCATCCGAATAATGTGTTTTTGTTCGATATTGATAAATTTTCCAACTTTTATAGGATCATATACAAACAGTAGAAACTGCAGAATGAGCCAACAGGGACTCAACGAGAGAAAGAACCAAAAGTTAGTGAATATTGTAGTGTATATATCGTCTACAGCTGTAGAACATCATTAATTTGTGCAAAATTTCAAAACGAACGCCGATTCCACTTCAAGGTGTATGATAGGCCAGTACCAAGGTGTATGACTGTACTCCTAAATTATTGAAATATTATGTATGTGTAATAGGAAGCTTTTGGAATATGTTTCTTGATGTTTTCTCCTTATTTTGTATAAAATAGGTAGAAGGTATGATTTTTTATTCCAAATTTATTATCTATTTGTGTATATACTGGCTAAGAAATGACAACAACCCACCTTTTAGGGTATAAAAACCTGAATCTAAATTAGAATGGAATTTCGAGCATTTTTTGTCTTAATCCTTCAGCCAACATGAAATCTTTGTTATGATTAGAATATAAACTGTGGAAATTATAAGAAGAACTTGAGATAAGATTTAACTATAGAGGCTTTCAGCCACAGCAGAATATATTTGTTATTTATAATAACATTCAATAACTGTCATAAAGAGTGGCTTTAGTTTTTAAACATATATGAATGTAAATTTCTTTTGTTTAGGTTTTAGAGTATGCAAGTTTTGTCTATATAGAGATGAATTTGTGATTTGGTTAAGATTTGTTCTTACTCTGTTTATTCTATTTCAATACCCTATTAATTAGGCCCAAAATGATTTGGACCCTTGAGCACGACACACTGCTCTGTAGAGAGATTCTTGTTGAGGAACCCTTCAAATTTAAACTTGGTACTCGGGAGCGTGGTCACAGTTGGGACAAGGAGGCCAATAATTTAAATAAAATTGGACAACCACAATTTATGGTTGACCAAAGATCAGTCCGGGACCGTTTTCTAAAGTTGGAGAGGGTTTTTAAAAGAAAGATGGTGGAAGAAGAACGTGCTAGTGGTATCAGTCCACCAGAGCAAACTGAATTGGACCTGGCAATTCAAGATATAATTGAGAGAGGCATTGAAACACAAGCTGTAGCTTTAAGGGTTGGGGGGGAAGTGGCTGAAAAGGTGAAAGAAAGTGCAGAATCTGTAAGAAAGCGATCCATGGAAAGATTGGCAGAAACAAGAGAGAGGGAGAGTCAGGAAAGAGGGAAGAAAAGAAAGAAGGCTGATTGTGACAAGGACACTGAGGCGATGAGGTACATGAGAGAAAAGGCTGAGACTGAGGCCAAACTAAAAAGGGAAGAGCTTTAATTAAGGGGAAAGAAATTGCAATAAAAGAAAAGGAAATGGAAAGAGAGTGGGAAGTGAAGCAGAGGAAGCTAAAAATTAAAGAAAAAGATTTTGAGGCGAGGGCAAAGAGGGAAAGTGAAATGATGGCAATGTTCCAGCAGCAGCAGGGGCAAATGCAACAACAGAACCAGCTGCTGCTTGACGTTGTAAAAAAATTGTTAGACAAAGCCTAATTTTTATAAGTAACTATGATTCAAAAAGGCCCCTCTCTTTATCATCAACTTTTAAAAAAGCCTCTCATCAATTCTCAAATTTGATGAAAACAAATTTCAACCTTTTTAAAAAACACATTAGAGCCTACATGGATAAAACAGCTGTTTACTGGTCTGTTATAGAGAACTAAATACTGGTTGGTTGATAAATTTCTTAAGTTGCAGCTTAGGTTCGTCATTCTGTCTGCTTTATTAGGCAATGGTCCATCAAATAAAAGGAACTTTAAATTTGTGGCTTTGTGTAATTAATTTTTCCCCCTGCTGTTTTTAGTTCTTAGGCAAAAATTGTTTTCCCATTGTCAAAAAGTTTGCTGCTGTTAGCCAGTCCCATCATCCTTATTATTTTGATTATCCTTATTTCACTGTGAACTGTAGTTAAAATTCATTTGTTAATCAAATAGGAACCTTTATTACCTCTGTTTAACTTTGCAATGACTGCTATAATATCTATTCCTGGTTTTCTTTTTTCTGTAGTTATTTGATTTGATTGATTAATTCGAGTAACATTATTTTAAGTGAACACTTAATGTTTTATTGAATTTCGCAGCATGTTTAAAATGTTTCTGCAACTATTTAGTATGCAAAATGGCACATAGCATTTTCAGTGGTGTTACTGGGATACCATAATAACTTTGGGAATGTGGTAGTTTTTAAAAAAAACTGTTTATGGTATGTGGTTTTGGCTTCATCTTCCTGGTCTTCAAGTCTGTGGAATCAAGTAGATCTACAAGAAATATTCATTAAGTGTTGGGGGCTCAACTTCAAAGAATTTTGCTGTGCTGTTGCCATACAAGCATGTTAAGGCATTTCTTAACAATGCACTGACAACATAAAATTTCCTAACAGAACTGAGGCCAATCTTGAGATTCTTCTTGAAGTCCACAAACTTGAAGGAGTTGATGATGTCGCCAAACACCCACTCGACAGAAATTCTGACTTGGCTCGTCGATTGATTAAAAGCCAGCTCATCAGGCATGAGAGCAGCACTTCTAGCAAACGGGCGTTGTAGGTGAACACGATGCGGGTAAGCAGGATCACCATATATGCAGAGAGCTACACCATCTGGGGAAAAAGAGTGTTGTTCCAACTGCTCCAGTAGACCAGACATGGCAAGCAGTCTGCTGTCGTGTCTTCTACCTTCAACGGGCCCAAAAAGGTTTGCAATCATACCATTTGGAGCAACAACTGACTGAAATTTGAGTGCATGAACCCTTTTGTGCCCATTGTAGACAGCTCTCTGATTTCTTGTTGGCCTGCATATGGGCCTAACTGTGCCGTCAACAAATCCCCAGCAGTTGTCCAATGCAGCACCTTTATTATGAATCGCATCAGCAAATGACAGGAGATTCTCTCTTGAAAGCCATGGCTGGTTTAGGTTATCGAGTAGATTGGAAAACCTGTCGTATATGTCATCAACCACCAAGTTGAAAATCATGCAAAGTTGAGGAACAGGTCTTCCGAATCGTGTCTTGTTCAAACACATCTCTACAAAGACATAGCGGAACATCACAACATAAGAAGGCAGCTTTGAGTACAGCAACACAGAAAAGTCTTACAGCTTGCATTCAAGATAAAGTAGAAAAAAACACATATAAAGAAGCCACAGCGGTGCAAATTGCGTCATTAATTTTGGAAAATAACTTGCCAGTGACCTTGAGTGAGCCGCTTCTGAACCTAATAAAGGCAAGAGCTTTAAAAGACAGCAAAGAAAGCAGTAGTCTTAAAGAAAAGCACATGGCAGCAACAAAGTGCTTAAATGTGATTCGACAAGAAACTGGCTTATATTATACCAAGCAGCTGGTAAATATTTTGCAAAGCCACAAGTTCAGTATTATTCCTGATGAGAGTACTGACATTTCTTCTGAATAGCAACTTGGCATCTGCATAATGTACATGGATGAAGTAGAATTTACGCCAGTAACACGTTTTTGACATGATTTCTGTTGAAGACGGGGGTGCTATGGGACTGCACAAAGCAATTAAGCAAGCATTTGAAGGGAAAGGTATTCTAATAAGTAATATTATAGGGTTTTCATCTGATACCTGCAATGTGATGTTTGCCGAATTTAATGGCTTAGCTATGCTGGTGTCAAAAGACATTCCTGGTCTTGTGGCAATAAAATGTAGTTGCCACATGATACATCTGTGTGCTTCACGTGCATGTTTGAAGCTTTCTACCTCACTTTAAGATCTTTGCAGAAACATTTATGCCCATTATTCAAGATCTTCTCTGAGACAAAAAGAACTTAAGCAATTTCAAGAGTTTGTTGAAGCCGAACCCCACAAAATCCTGCGCTGTGGTCAAACCAGATGGCTGTCCCGAGAAAGTTGCATTTCAAGAATATTGGAGCAATGGGCTGCTTTACAGCTCTACTTTACAGACTTTATTGTAAATGGTAAAGATCAATCCTACACAACTGAGTCAATACTAACTGCATTACGTAACCCGTTTGTTCAAGCGCAGCTAGAATTTATGCAATACCAATTACACCGGCTCAACAACTTTAACACAATGTTTCAAACAACAGAACCAATGCTGCATCATCTTCGAGCAGAAGTTGTCAAACTGTTGAGAAGCATCATGCAAGACTTTTTGAAGTTAGAAGTCATAAGAGCAGGTGACCCCTTAACGATAGAGTTTGTAGACAAGTCAAAGCATGTTCCGCCGAAAGATGTCTATATCGGCATAAACGCTACCAGCACATTATCTTCATGCAGTGACATTGAGAATGCTCTGAAAGTGAGAAGTTCGTGCCTTGCCCTCCTGATTGAGTTTGCCAAGCAAATCAGAAAGCGCTTTGAAGTCAACCAGCCAGTATTCAGATGTGTAGAATTTTTACTGCCATCAAATGCCGTCCAATGCAAGCCTCCATCGCTTCAAGATGCATTCACCCTGATGCCATTTTTAAGAACTGTAGCAGACAGTAGCCGTGCAGACTTGGAATGGAGGCAGCAAGCTTTGGAAGAGGGCACCGATATTCTACCAAATCAAACCTCAACAGCTTTTTGGAAAAACCGACTTGAAGCTAAGATGCTTAACGGCGGTTACAAGTATTCAAACTTGAGAAAAGTGGTAGCAACGGCATTTTCATTACCTTTTTCAAATGCATCTGTTCAGCGTTTGTTCAGTTTTTTGAAGCTGGTAAAAACATTTTTTGGTTTAATGCACACCAATCAAAGCATGAAGGCAATGGGAATTCATGCACACCAAATCAAGCTGGATGGTATGCTATTAGAACTGGTGCAGAAAGTAAAAAGCAATGCGACAGATAGTCAAGCGCATGAAATTGTTAAAAACGAACTTTCTAAAATTGCCAAAAATTGACACTTTTACAGCAGTGCCAGCAATTGCATAGTATATTTGTGTAGTTTTGTTCTGTTTAATATCTTGTTATTTATCATTTTGTTTTTATTTCTTAATTTGGAAAATTCCTTAAAAAATCCTCAAAAACATATATTCCTTAAAAATATCCAAAATTCCTTAGTCTAAAGAAAAATCCTTGAAAGTGAGAGCCCAGATCTTCATAATCAATGTAACCTGGGGGGCAGTAAATACTTTCGTACGCTTTTTGACTGTCATCGTGCTTTTTCAGCCAGTTATGTAGGGCTATAGCTGCAAGGATGCTTTTACTGGCTTTTCAGGCTGAGCTTGAATAGGTGCTCTCAAAAATCTCCATCTAGCTGAGAGTATGCCAAAAGCATTCTCCACTACTCTGCAAGCCCTGGAAAGTCGATAGTTTTAAATTCTTAAGCTCTCTGGTAAACCCTTCTTAAGGGGCGTTGCAAATTTTCCCGAAGAGGAAATGCTTCATGTCCAATAAAACAGTACCTGCTACTCACTGTTGTGGCAGGCAAAAAGTCACTGTCGGTAATTCCCAGACTGTTTTCGATTAATGCCTTACCAAAATTGGAATTATTAAAGACACTAGAGTCACACTGTCTGCCATAGTCTCCGATATCTACTAAAGTGAACATATAGCTTGCATCTGCAACAGTCATTAAAACGACGGAAAAGACCCTTTGTAATTGAAAAATGCACTGCCTGAGTTGTTTGCGCCAACAACAACATAATGTTTTCCATCAACAGCACCAAGACATAAAGGAAAACCCCATAGATTCCAAAAATTATTTGCGATCCTTTTCCAAGCATTTTGATCTTGAGGAACAGGTACTGAAATTAGACATAAGATCGACAGATTTTTTTCAGGGATATCATCAAGAATTTCAGCAAGCCTCAATGCTGGGGATAATGGTTCCCGAAATCGGCTCTTCTTTTTAAGCAGCACAGGTCCAACTAATTTGAGTAAATCGTCAAAAGTAGAAGGAAGCATTCTGAAAAAATTGAAATGTATAGAGTGGTCGTTTACCCTCATCTCTTGTACCAAGTTATCAAAGTGGCCTTGTTGTTCTCTGTATTTCCATAATTCTCTTACCCTAGATAACCGCTTTCTTTTGCCTTTCTCCAATAAATTCAAAGCAATCAATCGATTTCGATAGGCCAGAGCTAGCAGAACGTCGTCTTGTTTACACCCATTACAGAAAAACGCTAGGAAGAGAACGCATCAAGTGTGAACAGGACCAACGCGTTTTTGATGCATCATGCCGCAGTGTGACACATTATACCGTGATAAATGTGAATGCAGCTTTAGGAAGATGACATCAAATTTTATTCTGGCATTATCGCACCATGTTTGTGTCAGCCGTCTGTGGATGTGAAGTGCCATATTTACTTCATTAAGGGAGAAAATTCGAACGTCTTCAATCATTTCATTCCTTTGCTATTTTCTCGAGGTATGAACATTTTTAATGTGTTTGCTGATTTCCTAATTGTCATCGTTGCTTGCTGATTTTTACAATTTTCATCTTTTCTTAATATTTTTCTATAATAAACGGCGCCAGCCACTAGGAACGCCACTACTGAAAAGGTATGCCAAATTACTCGGAAGAAACAACCACTTTAATAACTTTTGCTTATGTAATGTCAGTTTGGTTCTGCTAGGATTACATCAAAAAAGGATGTTGCCAAAATATTACCCCTCCCCCAAGACAAAATAGAAAATTGATCCTGGCAGGTGGGGTGGGACGTGACTCTGCTACTGGAGATTGTAAGGCATTTAAATTCACTGAAAATCGTGGCTTCGTTTTATCAATTATCTTGATAGATACCAGAGCACAGAAGTCGCAATCTGACAAAGGGAAAGATAGCTTTGGACAAGCAAATTGGTCAAAAGTCTGTGCAGGCCCGAAAAAGCTAGGCTGTATTGCCACTTCCAACGAGGGACCATTGGTGCAATGTAGGCGATGCACCCTTTCATTTCATGAGTGTTAGAAAACAAAACATTGTTCATTGGCGACCACACGATTTGGCAGATAATAGAGAAATGCCGAACATCTGAAGAACTGTTGCTAATGCAGTATTGCAGTATTGCCACATGATCGTCTGCTTGACAAAAGCTTTTTGGTTTTTGCTTACAACTTAAGGTAAAATATTTATTTGATCTCGATGTTTATGTTTTAAACCAACACTAGTAAACGAGGTCCTGCCTTCAGCAAAATAGATTATTTTTTTCGTGCGTAAGGTCACAAAGCATGTACTCATTTTGGCTCCCTCAAAACATTTTAATCAAAATATTATCGCACCTAATCAACTATCTGAAGCATTCAATTAGATGTATGATGAAGGTTTTGTAACAGATGCTGATAACTATGTCTTCATTATAGTTGCTTTGTCTTTTCTTTCATATTTCAGTAAATGATTTACATCATCAACAAAATGGTTTATGTGTGACTTTAGTCAACTTGAAATGACACAAATGGTTGTTAAAATGGTAGGTTAAAAAGTCAGCTTAGGATCTAGAATCAAGAATAAGATTTAGAGATTTTCAGTCAACATGAAACAAAATTATCAAGTATAAGAACAATTCCTGTTAGGCTACTATCAAGTTTTAGTCTTTAAAAAATAATATCTGTTTCTTGCAGATATCGTAGGAAGTTTTTCACCACTTATGTCCAGAAAGCTCAACTTTTGTGCTTTGGTTTTCTTTACCTACACATTTATCTCCATATATTCTGTTTTGGATTCGCTAGGCTGTGGCGTTGACAACACGTTGACCAAAGCTGAAAAATTCCGATTGTACATAACGGCAGTAACAAAATTTTAGGAGAAATCGAACGTCCCTTTTCTGAAGGTCCTTCTGAAGGGTAAACGTGAAAATAACCAAAAATTGATTGCCACCTGGCAGCAAAACGTATTCTAATTGCATTCGTTTCAATATAGGGCGTAAAAGGTACCGTGTTCAAAAAACCACTTGTTTGACCTTTAATTGATATTTCCAGCTCTTGATGCTAACCTCAAAATGGACACACAAATAAGCAAAGCTTCATTTCGTAACTCATTTCAATCATAACAATAATATAACAAATTGAATGGAGATTTATATATTTATTTGATGAAAGTAGCAAAAAATATCGTGCCGTTCTTTTTCAGGTACCACTCCACAATATTTCATGTCTAGCAAGAGAGTTGAACTACCGACCACAGAAGGCTACTCAACCTTAAATATTTGTCCATGCAATATTAGTTTCTAACATTAAACAAAAAGTTATTTGGTTTGTTGTTCGACAGAAATAGATTTCTGACGTTTTTTCAAGGAAGCACAAATTCTCAGTTACTTTGAAGAAAAAAAAATGTTATAATAAATCATCAATGCTGATGGAATCTATCAGCTAATAAGACAACATTCTAACACTCTAATATGTATACCTTCCATGATTAAGTATAGCCCATTAAATGCACAAATTGTCATTAGGGTTTGCTTGTTCAAAATCTAACAGGAAAAATCTTTACTAAATAAAGGAATTCACAGTCAGAGAACAAGAAATCTTGATCGATGGAGATTACAATATTGGTAACGCAAAACGGGTGGAAATCATACGAATGATCTGCAATTCCCAATAACCTGTAAGTCAAATCAACGAGAAGATCAATTTCATATTATTTCTATCATCTAGCATGTTTTCAGATTATATTCAGATTATATAAAAACATTCTTATAAATGTTAAAAAAGCTAAAGTGTTCGTTTTTAAAGCCAGATATATCATCCACTTATATCGACATAACATACTTGAATGGTCTTTGTTGATAAAAAGCATAGAAGGTATGTTCAGTTCTAATTGGTAGCAGGCTAAGATAATTAACGAGATCCAAAATACAAGATAAAATCTTTATGCCAAAAAATATTCCTTTACTTCATGGAACCAATAGAAGGGACATTTTACAAAAACTTTTTAGGATTTATGTATTTTAATATACCAATGAATTCAAATTTACCCTTGAAACAATGTGCAGGCCTTTATGAAAATGAATTTTTATGACAATATTTGATTGCATTTATGAGCCTTCCATGGCAAAGAATATACGATGGGATTCAGTCAAAGGCAATGTTAATGTGCCGTACTGGCAAAAATATCTCAACGTGTATATCGAGCAGTTGCATTGTCTCAGCAAACCTATTTACTTACCTTCACATTTCTTCCCCTTTTGTTTTCGAATTCCTAAACCACAAATATAAGGCGCAGTGACGCATAAAATTACAGTGCGTCATGTAGGAAAGCTATGGCTTGATTCGCTTTAAGCAAGAGTTTGTCTTCTCGTTTATCTGGCCGTTTACATGTTGCAATAGCGGGTATTTTGCCAAATTGTATCTAACGCTGCAACCTAGAAACAAAATCCTGTTAAGAGCCATGAATCCAACTTCCGTTTGATGTCACGCTAAAATGAATCGGCAGATATGAGATGTAGCTTCATCAATGTATGTTTCAATTGATATTACGAGATTGGGAATTATCAATTATTTCATAATCAAATTATCAGTTATTGTTGCAATAACTCGCCATATCAGTTATTGGTAGATATTGTTACAAACATAATTTTTCACAAAATGTAATTTAAAATAGTTTACCTCACTGTCAAGTTTAACTGATATGATTATTCCAATGTAGGCGGTCAACAAAGAACTTTGTATTTGCGAAGAAAGACGGTTGTCAACTGAGACAGTAATCGTGCAAGTTACACGCATAGTCATAAATGCAGACATCTAGAGCTGAAAAAAAACAATTATTGTTAAAAACTACTTACCTCATGCATAGACTTCTAACAGCATAATGAACATTCCTAATTTTTAAGACCTGCAAATATAGAACCCGTTTAAATCAAACAGATTAGTTACGACTATAATTTTTTAAGATAATTCCTTTCGAATTTTCATGGGCTAATTTTATAAGATGATGCCAAATTAAAGAAACATACCTTGTAGAAATCGACTAAACATCACCATAAAAGTGACATCTGGCGACTCATTTGTCAACATGCCTTCAAAGCCGTAGCAAATCTTTGCAATAAATTGATAAACTAAATGCTCCATGCATAATACGTCAAGCATCATTATTTGGCCTGTAATTTTAGCATGATGTCTACATGATCAATATCGCAAAAACACTTTTACATTTATTCGATTACACCAATACGAAGTTCAACCATATTTCACAATACTTTGTCAAAATATTTAAATAACAAAACAAAAAGAGTAATGCTACATTATCCACTTGATTTGTGGATCATGTTGTTATAGCTTAACACTATCTATTTGTTCGTATTATTGTATTAGTATAACATTTCAATTCAATTTGTTTGTTATCAGCACAAACCTGTGCATACTTTTATTGGATCGTCTATGTTGTAGTATTATTATGTATTCTATTTGTATTGAAATTCTAACAACTTTTTTAAAAAGAATTGAAATTTCAAAACATTTACCGTGTTCACAGAAAAGAGTAGAGACACCAGGCAGAAGAACTAGATGTCCTTTGTTTAATATTTTGCACACGAGCTCCTCCTTTTTCCTTTTCTGCTTGACCTCGAAGGTTCCTCTCTCTCTGAGCAACGACAGTGTTGGCCAGTATCCATATGGATTTTCTAAGGAATTAGATGTGGACGGCAGCACAGACGGGCTCGGAAACGGTGATTTTGATAAGGACAAAAGCTTTTCTAACACTGGAGAGAGCTCTGCATGAGTTTTGCAGTCGGGAAAAAAAAGGATATGATCATATAGCATAGGATCTTCGTTCTTCAAGGCAAGCATATCAGATTCTGACTGGAGTTGTCCAACTGCAATTTTATCTGCAACATTTTTAACAACATTGTGGAGCTGTGAACTTCTGTGGAGTAGACCGCAAACAGGTGTTGGGAAGATATTGAATGAAAGAGTGATCGCGAAGCAGGAGGGCAGGCACAAATACGGGACACTGTTGTTATCTCGAAAGAGTGATCATCAGGACACAACGTGCGGTTGATCAAATCGAAAAGATTCAATAGTTATTCATTATGTTTTCTGGGGTAATTACGAGCTTTCTCAAAATTGGCATATTCAAATGGAGCAGTCTTTTTCGTTCCGCAAAGCAAGTACCTTTTTAGTAAGTTGTGAAATCTTTTGCTAGTGACATAAACTCTCTAACTAAAATGACTGTGAACAGTCAACATTTAGAATATCTTTTGTGTATTTTAGAAATCAAGAAGACAAGCTTAAAAATTATTCTAATAATATAATTCTAAACCTTTTACAATTCACATCATTTGAGACAGAAGGGTCCACCATAAATCAAGAGGAAAAAATTTCAAACAGCTTACACAATCCGTTACGACAATTTTCTATTCATTTGAACTAATAAATTTAACGAAGAATATGGCTATGTTGTTATAAAAATCTAACCTGACTCTTGGAATAACGTTGGGCTCAATGGATTTGTTTCTAGCCAAGAAACCATTCCAAGTTATTACCATCTCCTTCGGAAATGACAAGCAAGGTGCATCCATAATTTCCAATTTTGGTTGATCTTTACATATGGTGCAACTGAACCCCTTATGGAAATCAACATCAATTAAAGCAAGCAAGGAATATCACGCATTTTTGAACTTATTGTATGTGAAGTGCCGCAAGTCAAAGCCCATCTGAGTCATGTCTATGGTGTACACAGTGTGGTAAGTAAATATCGCCATCCTAGAAGAGGTATTTATTGAGGTATTAGATTGGTGAAATATATATAGTACATTTGTAATATTTAAGGCAAATTATATTTAGTTTGAGCATTATTAGATTAATTTCAATCAATAATTTTTAAATAGCTATTTTATTTCTGTATAACAATGCTATGATACAAGATTGTCACAACAAGGGACAGTCAGGGGCGTATCTTGAAGATTTGGAGTGGGAGGGGTGTAAACAGGTGAATTTACTGACCAAATATATGTTTTCAATACACACCAATATACTATAAAAAGTCAAGATTTGATCAGCGACCATCCATAACATCTACCGATAATCCATCAAATTTACCAACCAATTTTCCAAAAGTGGGGGAGGGGGTGTATCATCCCCCCACACACCCTGTTAGGTACGCCCCTGGGGAGTTTTCATAACATAAAAACTTTTAAGAAATATCCTTACAGCACCCACCTTCCATGCACAAAATGGTGCATGAAATTTCTTAGAAGATTGTGGCTGACAACAAAGCTCCCTGTGTTTAGCATACTGTCAGAATACGAAAATTGTCGTCATTGTATGTTTTGGAGCAATCTGGATTCTCTAAAAGATGTTGTCCTATAGCCGAATCGCAATTAATTTGGGCATTGCGTCTTTTACAATTTCGACACGGCTGCTCTCTTTCTGCAGACGTTTTGGTCCTTATGCTCGTGGGAACATGCTGCTCTATTCTATCTTCCAATCTTTGAGTAGTGCGTCAAGATAATAAGAGTTAGCACCTATCAATACATCTATGCGCTTATTTCAATTACGTATATTCGCGTCAGCTAACTAAAGACCTTGTATGTGGGGGTGATCATTAAAATCGATTCTAGCATTAATAGGGGTACATATCACGTTGTAACTAAGTGCTGAAATCTTAACTGGTGGTTCTCCACTGCCTACCTCTAAGTTAAGATCAACTAGACGACATCTTTTCCTTTCTGATTTTTCAGAACCGAAAGTGTTTAAATTTAACTGCTCAGTTATCTTCACATTCAGCTTCAACTTCTCTTTGACTTCTTCGTTCATGTAACTGCGCTGGCTTCCACTATCAAAGAAAACATGTACCAAGAGCTTCTTAGTGAACGGAGATCAGTTTAATAAACCACATATACATCGCATAAGATATTTGCTTAGTGCACGCAAGTCCAACAAAATTGATTTGTTTGAATTCAAAAGGTTACATTAGATTTGTAAAAGTAATTGATTAGGTCGATGCGCGAATTATAGGCAACAAAAGTAAAAAATTAGATAACATAAACGAATGTGAATTTAGAAAATCAAATCAAAATGAGAATGTTGATTGTTGTGGTACTGCAAACCATTAAGGGTACTTCAGTTTAAAACCAATTCTTTTTCTCCTTCACAAACCGTATCATGAGGGCCATGCCACGAGGTCAAAGAAGGCAACCAGTATAAAAAGATGCAATAGCACGTGATATTTTCCCGCCACTTTCTGTTGAAGAGTTACGTGCTGTCGCCATTGATTAAATTCTAGTCCAATTGCAAATGCATCTTATTTCCAAAAAATTGGTATAATTTATGGTTATATTGGCAAGAAAACAGAAATTTCAGTAAAGAGGGTGGATAATGTCGAGGGAGTGGTAAGTACAACTTGCACTGTATTTGAATAGCGATATTTCTTCAACCGAGAAAGATCGAGCAAATGTTCACGGTAGATTTTTAGATATAAGATTCAAGAGTAGTTTAGTCGAAAAAAGTAACCAAAATATGCTAGCAAATTTTACACCGGGTTTTTTAAACGAGGAGTGGTTAAAATGCTGAAATTTGGCCTTCTGAGGTTGATTCTCGCAACGTGATTGGTGTATTGCCTGGAGGATTCCCAGGAAGGGGATCTCCCCAACAACCAATCAAGATTTGTCCGCTATGCTGCAATTGTACTTAATGCATCCTTCTTGAAGACTTCATTTACCTCATCTCCAAGATTAACAAATCCAACCAGTTCATTGCTACTGCTGTTGTATACAAGATCATCTTGCACAGATAATCTAGCATCAACACAACGTACTTTCCGATTCCTTTTAAGTTTAGCAGCCTGGTGCTTCAAATCTGTATAAATCTCTATTGAGACCTGCTCTGAGATGAAAAAGGCTGGAATAATCTCTCAATGTTCTTTCTGATGGAAGCTTGATGACAGAGCCTTCTTTCAAGGCTTTATATGCTGCTGAGGATCGCAGATGTAGATGTAAGGCAAACCTTGTCATCATTGGATGCCATCTCTGCCCATGGTTGGAATGGTCAAAGGCTTTTTTATGCTCCTTCCAAAACAAATGTTGAAAACAATTCTCAGGGAATTCTTTCATGCAACTTTCAAGGATTTTTATGAAATCTTTATGCACTTCAGTTTCTAGATTTATTCCTTTTGGTGCAATTTCTGCTTCAAGGGCTTTTATTTGCTCTTCCAATTTTTCTCTTTACCCCGAAGTTTGCAAAATGCTAAAGCAAGTCGATTTTTTGCAGCTTCTGTTAATGGGGCTTTAGTAGCAAGAGGTATAAATCTCGGTTTGTCTTCAACTTTTTGTTTTCTTGCAAGTTATTTAGCAGCAAGAGTGCATGGCTTCCAAATGTCTGTTTCACAGAGAACAGAGCAGTTGCTGCTATGCAAATTATGTTCTGTGCCTTTCTTGCCATTAACCACTACCACTATGTCTTTCAAGAGGAAATAACCGTTAGCCCATAGGTCTTTTCAACTGAGTCCTCAATGCCCTGACATGGCTTCCATTGTGATATTTTTTCTAAAATTGCATTAATTTTCTTTTCTGAAACTGTTTGCTTAAAGTCTTTGTAAATTAGATGGTCCTCAGGTATTTCCTTGAAACTACCCTCCAGAACAAAACCAGAACAACATCTTCCAGAGTAATAATAAAGCCAAAAACCAAATTGTTTTCAGTGTCTTGAAGTGTTACCCAAGGAGCATTTAACTTTAACAGGTCTTTCTCTAGCTCTTTAAAATCTCTATATTTGTATAATACGGGTAAAACAACTTCACTGTTGCGCATCAGCTGACATCTTCCAGCTGCATCTTGTCTCTCGTGACTCCTCGTCGCAATAAAAATTGTCAGTATGCTACCCACAACAAGGTCTTTCCAAGGTCTAAATGTATCGTGTCAACAAAAACTAAAAAGGTCATGTTGTTACTACTATTAGTATTCAGAAAAAGTTGTATTTAGAAAGAACTTCAAAATTAACAAAGTTTTTTCAGTCTATACGCTTACCAATCCGGCAGTGCTGACTAGTATAATTTCTAATTTTATAGCTTTTCTGTTATTAAAACTAACCTACTAACCGCTAGTGCGCAATAACCATCATGGAGACTGTACTATAAAAATTAAGATTAGATTAGATTTAGATTAATTACAGACATCAATGTCTCAATAAAAAGTAGATACTCCTTGAAAAGCAGTCTGCGCTGAGTCTAATACTTGGTTGTTAAATTTCAAATGTGAACTAACCTGTCTTGAAACAGTCTGGATTGAAGTGTCTTGTACAGATGTATGGCCTCTCTGAGTTAAAACTGCTGTCATATCTGTTTACAAATCTCAACAAGCGTGCTCGCAAATCAAGAACTATGAGGACAATTTCTTGCGTACACTGCGCATGAGGAACCAAATGGCAGGAACTGGTTTGATCGAAGCACATTGTGATTTGATGATGAAAGCGCTGCACAAATTGAGTTGAAGCGAGGAAATTTTTACACGCTACGAAATGTCCAGCAACAACAACAGTGCGCATCTATAAACTAAAAGTGTGGATTTTTAAGTAGCGCGATATGTTAAAACTTCGTATTGTTGCCTTGCTTTTGGCCTGAAGTAGTTGCCATAGCAAGTTTTTCCTGTCTCTTATTTTCATGTCTGTTATTCTCTTAGATTAAGTTCAGGAATGACACAAATTTAGAAACTTAAAAGGAAAAAATATGTTTTGGTTGTAACGGTTTGCATAGCTTAAAAGTGTGCAACCAACTGGATAACGCTGTTTATTGACAAGCTGTTTACTTTCTGCATCCTTTAATTTGGTAGGCCATATTTAGTAAATCTGGAAGTGGCGTAGGGCCTGTGCCTTCTTTCTGGGGTTACTATGATTCTATAAGCAATTAACCTCAATTTCTCATAAAGAATTATTTAGGCCATTTAAATTGAAATTTTGACTCTAGGAGCTCCTCATGTGTTTGTTCTTTACACATGTTACTTTCATTGATGTTACTTTACCCAACTCAGCAGCATAGCAAAAAATGGATTTTTTATGTTTTATTTGTGGGGGCTAAAGCTTAAAATTACTTACAAATCCACACATGATAACAAAATTTTCTTAAAACAGCCTCCACGCCAAAACCAGAATGAAAATACGAAGACTACGTTCGAATGCCGTCTATACGCTATCTCATGAGTTATAGACCGTAGTTGTTGGCTGGACGAATCAGAGGGCTAGATTTCCAGTTTTCGATCTCAAGGTGTCGTTAATCCGAAAATTACTGATGACAATCGCGCGAGGTGCGAGCGCCTTTGATGGTCCGCGCTGCTCCTTCATAGCTTAACCCGCAAATGTACAATATTTCTAACAAAGGCCGACCATTGAGAATGAAATGATTCGAAAATATTCTGAGCCATTAAAGTAGACTCTGTTAAGATAGGCTGACATCAGAAAGAAGCGAAAATGCAATTTATTATTATATTTATTCTAACCAAACGGGAATAAATGTCAAAGGCACGGGCATCATCGAGGTACTACTGTCCGCTTCTTCGAAAACCTCGAAAATAATAGGGTTTATGGAACTGTGTACAAGCATTTCGAAAACTTAGTGTTATTCCTCTTAATGTGATTTTCAAGTTCTATTTTGCAAAAAACACCTCACTTCAAAAATACCACTAAAGAATAAGCCGCTAAATGACAATGATTCCCGAGCCGTAAAAGCAAAATAAGGCTTTTTGGCTCCCGATGATACACATTTGATATGTTAGGATATATCCGTAACATAGGTAGAATATATCAGGACAGTACCAACAATGAACTCACCAAAGTATAACATGGAAGGATGAAACCCAAACCATTCATCGTCCAAAACACTGATATGAGCAGAGACAAGACTGTAGTTCCCGCCAAATAGTTTCCCGGCAAAAAGTAGAATTCGTCAGTATTGTTCGAGTGATCTCGCTAAATGATTTGCTACATCCTGTGTTGTATCTAGGATCTAGATTCAGAAGCATTAACTGTATAGTATATATCTGTCTTTTCTACGATCCTACATTTATTGAATAAAAACATTGATGCTGTTGCAGAGTTGCAACCTATTATGATTCCTACTGTGGTGTTAGTATTGAAGCGTGCTTCCCCAAAGTTCGAAGTTTCCTTTGTTCACTAAAGGTGACAGTGAAAAAACAATTAACCGGAAATATAGCGAGGCGACAAAACAAATATACTCCTTATTCCTGCCAATGTTAGGGATCCAGGAGCAACCAAAGTTAATTTGATTCAGGGAATGTTTCTCCCCAAATTATGAAGAAATCTGGCACCTTCCTAACCCAACACTCTGCTGCATGAATTTTTGTTGGAGGTGCAACACCCCATTTGGAAAAGTTCCGTAGCAAAATTTAGGAGTTTCTACAAACTCGTAGGCAAGTTAAGGAAGGCTCATCATATTTGTCGGCAGATAGGGCCTGTAAACCCCCTTGAGCAGCATGCCTAGTGACGGGCCTGCTTAAATTGTATATTTCAAAATAGATTGCAGGAAATTATGCCTATCGCCTCCGCTCTATCACCCGTTCGTGTCTAAGCTCTTTGCCTTGTGTCAAATAGCCCAGATACCATCATCGCTCTCCTGGTTAATTTTGATAAGCACCCCAAAGTGGGTATTGTGCTACTACAATTTCAATTATTTTCAAATTAAAACTCTAGCATCACAAAATTTATAAATAAACAAGGAGTCTCTAAATTTCCCTTCACATGAAAAGTGCTTGGAAACTCAAAGCGGCGTGAGCTGAGTTCGGTGTTTTGTTTGAACCCTTGTAGTGTTCACGAAAGAGAGGGAAAACTGAAAGAAACTCAAGCGCTCTGAACTCAATTCGGCTTTTCAATTTCCATGTGCACAGAATAGTTTCATTTCGAAGCGAGCAGAGAAAAGCCTTGTCTCTCGGGGTGGACTTTTTTTATGGTTGATTGTTTTATTTGAATTTTTGATTGCTTTATTCGGATTGTTGCTTATTTAAATCAGATTGTTTATATTTCTTGCCCGCATTGAGAAGGAGGCGACATCTTCACGCATCTTTGACTTTTCACATGTGACTAAACCTGGCATTGAATTGAAAATCGGTTAATTAGTCGTGCTCACAGGCTGGGTGACTTGTCAACGCTCTCTGTGACACATTACACAGGCAGATTTACTCATGTCGCATTTCGCACAACGACACGTAAGGAAATGAAAGTGTATTTGCGCAGAGTGTCTTTTTTAACTAGCTTAAAATCATAAAGCAAGAAAAAAATTAACATCCACTGCAAAAGATCTTGAAGATATTTATTTGCTGAAAAAGTGGGGACATTGCGCCTCTCAACACCCCCCCCCCCTTTCTCATAGGCCCTGATTATTAGGTTTACCTACTTTAAAGAGTATTTTCGTTGATATTGAACAAACCGAAGCCGCATTGTCTTGTAAAGGAATTCATTTCTTAGCGATAATAAGTTCTTAGAAATCCTTGTTTTGAACTGCGAACTTGCAATTCTTTGCGACAAGATTGCACTCGCGAAGATTATTGGGGTGATATATTTTAAAGTGTTGTGCATTTTCTATAGTCTAGAGCATTTTTTTCTTAAAATCCATTCTCTTTCCTTATCTGAGTTACGTTAAATTCAATTGTGAATGCATGCTTAAATTTTATCTAATTGCGTCGGTACACCATTTTAATGGCCGAACCACTTACTTTAAAGAGTGTTTTTGCGTTTTCAGGGTGGCTTCCTTTCTGTTTGATTTTATCTGTTTGCTTCAGCCTTCTTTTTGTAAGTTACCTACAAAAATATGAATTGCATTTTAGGATTGTAGATTCATTATCTAGCTGGCCTATGTGCTTCATCATGCGTAGGCTGTGACTGTGTAATATTTACACAATTTACACTTACATTAACCTTCTCAGTAGACATTAGCAGATAAATACAGATCTCTACAAGCATTTGTCGTTTGAAAGTTGCGATTGTTTGAAACTTTGTACTTCAAAAGATAACACTATCACATAGTTAAAAGTTCATAAAGCGACTTGATACTTTTTTGTGTTTAGCCTTGAATCCTTCCTTTGAGGTGAATGGTGCCTCGTATCAGGGTCACTAGGTTGTCATTTGAATCATGTCAAATATAACGTAACCCAAAGGCACAGTATTTTTGCTGTTGTTATGTATTCTTGATACAAATTTAAAATTGACGAGCAGTGATGCGGCTACAGATCCCTTGAAAATCAAGGTTGTCACTCCCCCGTTCCTCCACAAATATGTCGCTCTAACTGCTTTTCTGCTAACAAGATGGCAACATCGATTAATTCTGCCAAGGACTACGAATATAAGTACCGCTTTATATTGTTGACTTTTTTCTATATATTCTTTAACGACGCAGAGTTTAGTTTCCATGTCCGAAGATTCTTCTTCATAACTTTCTGGAATAGGAGTATGCTCCTTCAACATGTTGAGATAGCAGCCCAGAGAACCACCAGCCGCTAGCTGATCGTCGGTAATGGTATCCCAGCCGTCTCTTTTTTCTCGCTATTCTGACAGAAATTCCTTCCACCATTCACGGTCAGAACTCGAAAATCTTTTGTCACACTGCCTGAAACAATTTTCTACTGAATCCATCGGATTCTGTGAAGCATAAGTGGCTTTCAGGAGCTTTGGAATTCCAGATGGAGCAGCATTTAGGATTTGGAACGGCCTCCCATCCGCGTCGCCAACCCAATCTCCTCTAGATGACCAGTGACGATACCACATGTGGGCATTTTTTTTATTTTCCGAAAGTCGAAACTTGAACGCATGCGGTCTACTGTGTTGCTCAAGTTTGTTAAGGACTGGGCTCAACCATTCTTTGACGTCGTGAATATGGGTGAGTCGTTCGACAGAATGGGGTATTTCATATGCCAAACGAATTTGCTCCATCAATGATGGCAAAGTTGCCGCGTCATGTTTATGTAGCCTAACAGCTATTCGACTAATAACTGAAAGAAGATAAATCCATTACTCAGAAAACATTGTTTTTTACAAAATAAACGTAACATTAATAGGTAATAAGTTTCCAAAATACATGATTTTTGCCATTGAAAGTGACAATTGTTTTAACGACGATGCTATTTAGCATGACTGCCTTAAAATTAACTTTTAGTCTTCTTGGTTATGAAGGCTGCTTTTGTTTTAGAAAAATGTAGTAACTAGCTTTTTAACTGTTCACAGCATATGTAATCCTTCAAAATGTTTCGTTTGCCTTCTTAAAGGCTGGTTTCCACTTGATTCGCAGTAGTCGCGCAACTGAGCGAATGCATATTTATTAACCATGCGCAAAACTCAACTTCCTCTTTCGCTGAGAATGCGAAACCCGTCATCTTGTCGTCAGCAACTCAGTTGAACTACTGAGCGGCTGGTCGCGTGTAGCTTGAGAAAATATGCCAAGTTGCAGATCTGCCTATTTGCACATTCGCCTATTCACCAGATCGCGTGACTACTGCAAATCAAGTGGAAACCGGCCTTTACCTAGATGTAGGTTCCTTTTAAATTGATTCAAATTAGAAAACATTAAGAAGGTATATTGGTTTCAGTACAACTAATATCATATAGTAACACTGCTGTAATTGGAGTGGTGGAAGCTAACAACATAGAATATACCAGGTCAATATGTTCATGGGTATGTCCCACCATTAAAAATGACAATCGAATCTATAGAAATAAAATGCAATAGTTGAAGATGCAGCTATAGATCAACGTCAATTAAAATGTAAAATCGAAAAAATTAAATAGTACAAATTGACGAATTATACCAAACTTGAAGGAGAGGGGGCTGTGTTCAAATGTAAACTCAACCAAACTAACCAATGCGTTGCATGCTTGATAAGCGCAACAACAAAAATGTCTTTCATGTCAAAAATGCTTCAATCAAATAATTTGGGTAAAATGAAAGTAGCAATATACAATAGACTATAAATACCTTCTGAAATATCCGTTGTTTGACTGCGCATATTGCAAGCATGTATACATTTTTGTTTTCACGCCAGCAGTTATCCATCTGTAGATAAAGAACTGCAGGCAAGCGTCCATTCTACAGAAAGAATAGATACTATTGAACTGGCAAGGCGTGAAAATAATTATATACAAGGTAATGGTGATGATAATGCTTGATGATATCAATGGTCTTGCAAAAAGCATCATTGACAAAATTCAAAACAAACCTTTGAAAATTTAACGAGGGAACGAAGAAGAACATTGATGGTCATATTTGAGTCGTGTGGCCACTCATGACAGTCAATGTACTGAATGGATACATTTTCTCCGTGGAAAGAACGCCATTGATGTAGGTCTTGAAAAAATGTATTCTGTGACCCTGCAATTGAATAACATACGCTCAAACTGGAAGCTGAAGTTGTTTTTCGCCTATTTCGTATGATACAAAAGTAACAGTGATCGGCAACCTGGAAACATCATACTGCGAATGAGTCAAAATTTCTCGAAAAGATAAAGTTTTTTTCGAAAAAAGTCAACTTTGTAAGTTTTTATTTTCATTTCATTCGCAAAATGTCTGCGCCGAAGACTGCAAGGGCTTTGATACTGTAAAATTCCTGGGTAGACAAGATACTGTAAGGATTGTGTACTTTGGTTTGAAACGTTACCTTTGCGTCAGTGGTATAGTGTGGAATATTCGTTTTTGACTGATCCATTCTATCAATAATCATAGAAAATATTTTTGCGGGTTGGCTCTTGCTTTATCCCGATGGCGATAATAAACTCTTCTTTCAGCACTAGAAAAATGCAAATGAAAAACTCTTCAGAAACTTACTTAAGGCATTTTGCTATACAGTATCTTAAAATTTATGTCATAATCAATCTATTTTAAAAAGAATTAATTAATGCTTTTGAATTTATTAAAAACAAATTATAACTGAGTTGTTATAAGGGTATATCTAATTATTAATTACCGTTGCAGTTCGTTGTGGCTTGCTTTCAAGGTATTTACTTCTTCCCTTGTTTCAGAAGAACCGCATTCTTTCTTCACCTCTTTAATAAATGTGCAAATGCCACATTTTGTGAACTTGGTTCTCTAAAAATAAATCAAATTTTTGAATCTTTGATTTGCAGGCTAATAAAGATCTAGATTTAAAGGGCTATGAAGAATTTCCTTGAGTAAGCATTTCTTCACGGTTAAAATGAACACTCTTCACTTTTCACTTTTTGCATAAATTTGCATAAATTTACATATGTTTTCGTGCCTCTTTTGACAACTCTTACTACAGTAGTGGAATACCTGTTATTCCAAATGCGCTTATCGTGTTGCCTGTGCAAAAACTGGAATAATGAATGGTGCAACCTATCCCAACAAGCCTAATACTTTCTGAGCATTGGCATAAGAGCATTGGCAATGAAGCAGTTCTGCTCAAAGAGAGATTAAAAGCAAGATAGACATACACAAAAGAGTTGATGTGATTCACTTACCGGTGCAATTGACACATGTCTGAAATGTTTTGACCAGTTTGCCATAAAGCACGATTTGCTGACAAGGTTCGCCCAATCTGTTATGTTTTCTATCTTCATTTGGGCGAGAAAAATTTGGTAAATGTCTTCTTTTGTAAAACAAGAGGGCAGAGAGATCTTTTGCTCATCAGAGGCCTGGTCACCTTTCTCCTCTATTAACTTTTCGAGCCATTTCACAGACCTTACTACCTCCTCTGTTCATATGAAGAGCCCCATCTTTCACTTTTACCATCCAGACGCCCATAAACTTCATAATCTCGCTTTAGCGAACAGTACCTGTAAAAATTGAGTGGAAATGATTTTCTGAATAAGTTGGCGAGGAGCCTATTGAATCATAGTTTTGACAAGTTGAAAGGTTGACAAGAGATACATGTGAAGCAACAATTTTTTGCCAGGTTAAAGGCCAAAGTGTCAGGGGCGGATTCAGAGAGAAATCTGACTACAGGAAAGGAAGGGAAAATGTTTAGAGTCACGCCCTTCAGGCTTTCTAAAATAAAGGCCACACCCCTTCTACGTGAATACTATTGTTCTATTTTTGGTCATATGATCAAAATTGTTGTTAGTGGTCAGCGCTAAAATCATACAATAAAATCTAAGAAAGGCTTTGATCCCTGTTTTCTGCTTGGAATGCGTCACATTCACAAAACGGAAACAAAGGAAATCGCAAGGGCTATTGTTGACATTTTCAAAGGGAGTTTGAACGCGATAGAATTTTGGAATAGGCTATTGACATAAGCGAATTGATGCAAAAGGAAATTGTTTGAGGAAATCTGACTTATGCTCGCGCAAAGGTTGCTAACGTCTGGATCCGCCCCACAGTGTGATAGTTGACTAGGGCCTGTAGATACTAAGTCCTAAATAATCTACCTGCGTCGTATTCATTTGAAAGCCTGTTAAATTTGCAGCGAGGTGCTTCCTCAAAGGTAATCAAAAATTAAATTTCATCATCATTCCAAACGCACATTACTATAGTAGTTATGCTTACCTATGGTTCGATATGCCATTCACAAACTGCCAGGCCTCGCGGCAAAACTTTAGAACCCCAATGAACTCGAATTTCCACCAGACGTGTAAAACATATTGAGAATCCAATCCCTCTGTTTTTCAGAAGACAACTCTCGGAACTGTCTGCGTATTGCATACATCGAATGAATGTTTAGCTTTGAAAAACATTTTTCTTTGCAGCAAACGTTTCTCGAAACAATCTGCTCTTGGTACTTGCTGAAAAAGTCTGCAACATCAGAAGATGTTTCTTTGCCATCAGATCCGTTATACGTTTCTTTGCCAAACGTAATCGTAAAATGAAAGAATCCAGAACATTTTTCTATGATTCTGTATCAATATAATGGCCAACGATTGATTTATTTAGGCTACAGGTAAATGCTTAGAAACAGCAAATAAAGACTCTACTTATCTGATCTTACTCATCATGATACACAAAAATATGTACGTATTGTGCGTATAAAGGATGAGGGCTGTAACTACTGTTGTTCTTAGAAGGGTTTATGCCCCTTCAAGAATTATAAAAATTATTTTTTCAATGCGCAATCCCTGTTACATCTATTGTTCTCAAACATTTCTATGCAAAGGCTTGATTGCAAAGAGGTTTTAAGCCAATGGGGAAATGTGAGTGTGCGAGTAGGGCCAGAAAACTAGACCTCTTAATTCTATCCGGAATAGAACTTCGAATCTTCAATGTGCACATAAAATTTCGCACATCGACATAGAATTTCTCAACGTTCTATTTATCTTAAGTATTTCATCAAAAAACAAAGGGCTAATAAATGCAACCATTTGGTGAAATGTTTGTAATTAGGGCTTCATTCTAACATTGTTGCCCAAAATGGTTGTTTCTTGCAATATCTTTAAGACTACTAGCACAAGCTTTAAAGGTAGTTAATAACAAAAACAAATTTCTAACTTTGTTTGCAATTTCTTCGAATGGTCTCCGCTTTCTTTGGATGGTTTGGTACTCTTGAATTCCACAGTCTACTGTCTGAATTACGACCAAAAATACCAGTCATGCAGGATAAGGGTGTTTAAACAAAAAACGTTTGGAGCAAAAACGTACAAAATCATATATTCGTATATGAGCCTGAGGCGAACTTGGCACCAGGACCAATGGACCAGGGCCAAGACCTACAGATTAGCTCAAAATGCATTTCAGAATATTATTGCAGTCATTTCTGACAGTCATTCATAATGTTTAACTAATTTCAGGCATACGTTTGCTATGTTTCTTTTATAATAGAATATGTTACTTTATAAGGTCCCCTAAACCTAGAGGCCCTGAGGCAGACTTCGGCGGCCCTGCTTGTTCGATGGAAGTTTAAGGAAGACAACTAAATTCCATGTTACAAATTTGCTTCTTTAAAAATGTTGGAAAATGAATTAGGTCACCTTGAGTGATCTGTAGGCGTAACAGAAGGAACTAACACAAATCTTTTCTCTGATACGAATGAACTTACCAGGTTTTCTTTAGAAATAGATCCATTTTTTGTAGCAATTCCTCTAGCCGCTGGGTTGTTTACATTCTCACATTCTAATACCAGTCTTTCCAAAACGACAAACGAATTCATCACAAAATCGTTGGAGAAACAAAGATAACTTCGTCGAACTTAGCGAAGGGCTAAGTGCATGCTTGAAACTTTCCCACGCACTTTTTAAAGGGTGTTCCCGCCAAAAAAACATGAAATTTCCCGCAGACGAGTTGAAAGCTTATACTGTTCTATCACACTATGACACTGACATCGAAGCGTGGCACTTAGATACGCAGTTTTAACACTTGGATACACCGAGAAAGCACTTAGAAACATACAGAATGCACTTGGAAGACGAGATTACCCGCAGGCATCGCAACAAGCCAGCCACTTAGATACAGAGCTTAAACGCTTGGATACACCGAGGAAGCACATTAAAAGCATACATAATAAACCCATAGACCGCAGAGCGGGATAGAAGAAGGCTTTAGCTCCCACTGAATAATTTGCAACATTTATTTTTTTTAAGCATATTTAGAATACTACAAATTTTTTCCACCCTCGATATTCCCAAGAAATATTTCTTTTGAGCATAAATATATTCTTGAAGCTTTCTCATTTCTCTCAAATATAAATTTCTTCGATATAGCAATAAATTTACAGAAAGGGGTGGGAATCGCCACCTCTTTGTGCCAAAGCCAACAGACACCTACAACTTCTTAAAACAGAGACCTGAAATTTCCACACGTAATATATCTGCAAAAATTAACATTTTGTATGAACAGAATTGTTTATAACTCTACAGCTATATTATATCAATGAAATCGTAAAACGCACAGTTGTGAGTTTAATCATTCCTCCGGCACAAGGCTGTGAGGCAGCGCCCCGTTAGTTTTCCTTGTTTTTATCTCAGTTTTCTGACAACGAGCAACATTAATTCTACAGTGAAAGAAAACCAGAATCAACCAAAAAATCAATTCTTGTCCCTCCAGCCCATACTACCGCTGGCAATTCCTATTTCGCGCGACTGGCAGTCTTTATCGTGTTACTTTTGGAACGTATAATTTCCAAACATAAACTACCTTCTCACTACATTTATACAAGATTAAAAATAAAGCAGATCCATTGGTAGAAAAATTTGCTCTGCGAAGATCAGCTTTGCCTCGCGAGAAGGCCTTATTTTCGTGTTTTTTTGGGGGGGTGAGCTCCCATGCCCCCTCCCCCAATTCCTTTAGTTTTCAAATAGAAAAGAGTCAGTAAAAAATTGAGGCTGATTTTACTTTTTTCATTCACAGAACAGAACAACAATTTTTATCGTATACTCGCTATATAGGCAACAAACTGCACAGATTTTTTTTAAATTTGGAAGTGAAAGTCTTTCTTCAGCATTTACACATAATTCAGCTAATTCAAGCAAGCCCTCTTTGAAGTGCTGGTTACCGATAATTTGTGCCAAGCTCCTCAAGATGGTTCCTAACGAGAAAGTGTCACTTTGTACCGAATGCGATGCTCTTCCACTCGATACTGCAGGATCGATGTGCACATGGAATGATCTATATCGCCTTTTGAAGCAAATGCTAATTTTTGTTGCTTCTCCAAAATCCAAAATGATTGGGATCCAAACTCTTTTACCACTTCCTTCATTAACTCTCATTAATGCGACATTGTCAACTTTTAAATCGTTGTGCACAAACCCATTCTGATGAACATGTTGTAGAGCTGCCACCAACTTTGTAATGATTTGTAGCGAAGACATTTCATCAATGTCTAGCATACCATTCCTTATTAGGCGTAATAAGGTTAAACATCGATTGTTTTGAGTACAAAGTTGCATTACTAAGGCAAATGGTCTTGAATTGATTATGATGCCATACAGCATAGGTATACTCTCGTGAGGGCTAATGTTTATCAATGTCCTAGCTTCTCCCAAAGCTCGCTCTCTCATCATTTTCAAAGTGAATTCAGGTATTTCTTTGAACTTTTTTACGGCAACTGAAATTTTTCGGAATTCCATCATTTTGACGCAAGAGAAAGTTCCTTTGCCAAGCATTATACCCCCAACCCCAACAGGAATATCAAGTAACATGTCTCGATCAAGAGATCTGTCTTTTGGGATTTCAGAATAGACATTGTCTGGAAAACTGTGAACGTAATTTTCCACGACTTGGCAACAAAAATCAGTTTTTCCAATGTCGACAGTATCACCAAGAGATTTTTCCACCACAGTCGTTTTCTCTTTTAACCTATAATAAATATACGGGTCACCTCTTGTATGTTGATGCTTTACTTCAGGAAATACTTTTTTATTGCAAGTCCAAGGTTCCTCTCGTGAATTTTCTCTAATGGAAAAGCTTCTCTTGCTTTCCTTATTAAGGCTTTTACTGGAATTTTTTCCACCCATGATCTACCTCTCTTTGAAGTATCAAACACAAAATTCTCCTCAATCCTGGAATGAAAAGGACAGAGCGATAAAGATAAAAACGGGAATTAGGCGATGAGACTCAATAAAAATATAATACCGTAAATCCTCGAATTAGCCCCCCTAAGGGCTTATTTATTTTTGATATTTTTGGATGGGGGCTTGTTCGAAGGGGGGGCTTGTTCAAGGGGGGGGGCTTGTTCAAAGGGGGGGCTTATAAAATTACCTGAAACATGTCACATGAAAAGATAATTTTTTAAATTTCTTTCTTTTCATAATATAAAAAAAAATCTAAATATAAGGTAGCATTTGATTAAGTTACTAACTTTTTGTGATAATCCACTAAGATGACAAAGGCAACCTCAGGAGTCGAAAATCAAAAAGTTGAGAGGGAGGCTTATTCGAGGGGGAGGGCTTATTGAAAATTTGTAGTTCTAGGGTGGGGACTTATTCGAGAGGTGGGCTTTTTCGAGGGGGGGGGGGGGCAATTCGAGAATTTAGAGTAAGCAGGGTTGGAATGTATAGAGGATGTTGGGTTGAGAAAATCTTTAACTCTATTTTCAGTCAACCTTAAAGATCAATGACAGAAATTAAAATTCCTTTACTAAACGGAAGGGTGGTGAGTTAAAATGAAGCATAGCACAAATATTATTTTATTACCAGTAATTGCTAGCTACAGGGACGCTGGAGCTGTGGTGGTCAACCGCCCCTGTTGCCCTTTGATAGAAGTGCCATTGACGTCGGCCGTTTGTAATCATGAAATGATTCATATGAAATTCTGACTGTACTGCATTATTCGTGACAACATGCCAAAATGACAGTTAACGAAAGAATTGTTGGTAGCTTAGAATTATCCCCTCGGTCGTTCGGCGTCCCTGGCTAGCTACATAAAGTTTTCCCATTTGCTCTCAAGTTCATTTCAACTTACCGTTTTGAAAGAATGAGCTTCGACATTTCAATATCTTTCGTATGGAAATTCTTCCTTCGGAACACGTGTAGAACTTTAATGTCGATGACCAAAATAGCTTGCCCAGAAGTTTGCCCAGCTTGTCCAGTCAAGGCAAGTTCTGCCCCGGAATTTCCAATCTAAATTCCTTCCTTCCTTCCTTTCTATAATCTTGCTGCTACTCATTCTTGCGACACGATAGGTTAGCAGAAGGAAATGGCATCAGAATCGTTTGCTATGTGTTCTGCAACCCTCTCAGAGTCGAATGTAGATATTCTACAAAGTACGCCTATCGCAAATAAGTCGCGATCAAGGAATATTGAATCAATTTTCAAAAATTATCGACTAATACTGCCAACGCCAGTATCAGATAAAAACGAAATGATTGCCCCAGCAGAGTCAAAATTTTGGGATTAATTGGTTTGTATACGCCAGGTGATGCTTGATAACAAGAAAAACGATGGCTTCAACTTTGGGAGAAAAGAGATTCAGAAATTGGAGAATCCTTTGGACTTCTTCATTTCCTCTTTCAACGTTTCATTGGCATCAACTGCAAGACATTCAGTTAACAAATACATTTCCTTTGTTCTGTTACAGGTAATGTTGATCGCTTTTGAATCGTCTGCTACATAGTGAAGTGTTTACATTAAATGATCCAAGAAGTTGAGCGGCAAATTTCTTCTTGCTATTAATGCAACAGTATTTAGTTCCGCTTTAATTTTTTCAGCGTTCTTTAACTCAAAAAAAGTGTCCAATGATTTCTTCGTTTCTACTTTCTTTGCCAATTTGATGCGAAGCAAGGTTCTTGTATGGGCAATTAATTCTGACTTATAAGCAGCCAGATCATTGTCGCAGAAATGACAATAGGGAGGTTTAGATTGAAGATGAGAACAAGGATGATGACAAAGATCTATCGCGATGGAGTCTGGGATCTATAAGTGGTTGTCGCCACAGGATCCCACAAAACGAGGACGACCCCACACAAATAAACAAAATGGCGTCTAATGAGCTTTTTGAAGTAGCAGCTTACCTCTACAGTGAAGACCTTGTTGACGAAGAGGAGTTTATGTTTCATTAAAAAAAAGGGAAGATAAAGCACCAGTGTTTCCTTACTGGAAATATCCATGATTTGCATTGGAAGAAATGAATGAGGATGAGTGTATCTTAGAATTTCGTTTCGAAAAGCAAGATATTCCTCGAATCGCGAAGGTTATCAAAGTACCAGAAATGATAGTTTGTGTGAAAGGGACGGTTGCAAGCCAAACTGAGGGCCTCTGTATATTTTGAAACGATTTTCATATTTGTGCCGTCTTAGTGACATGATATCACGCATTGGAAGGTTCAACTATGAACTCTGCTTGATATCAAATCAGATCATGCGTCACGTTGCAGATTCATTTTAGCATTTTCCGATGACATTTGAACAGCAGTGGCTGCAAACAGAGCAACTTTAAGGGTATGCCAATGCAGTATTTCCAGAAAGTCAAGCCTTTGATAGCTGCTGGGGTTTCATCGACGGCACAGTCAGACCTATTTGTAGACCGGTTGAGAACTAGAAAATTGTGTACAATAAGCCTTTTTCACGATGACGTAGCACGCACGGCGTTGTAATCGAAAACGAGGCTATTGATGTTCCACATCTTTAGTGTGCTTTGACGACTGTTGGTAAGGTTGTATCGTTCATCATTTTACTTGCTTTTTAATAATCTACTTGTCTAAAATGAAGAATAAAGTAGTTTCTGGTAAAGAAAATGAATCGAGAAAGAAAAAGAGATCTCTTGGAAGACAGTGCGCCGCTTATGAATGCTACAACACTTTCTACCAAACTGACGGTTTGCCTTCAGGCCATCACTTTTTCAAATTTCCTCAAGCCAATCCAGCCAAGTCTTTGTGGTGCAATCGCATAAAGCGTGTAGATGGAATGGATGGATTTAACGTCACAAACAGTACCTTTCTTTGTGATAAACACTTTTTGGATTCCGATATTAAGAAGAATCCGAATCATTGGTCTCTGAGGCAAGGTGCTGTACCGTCGTTGCATCTCCATGGCGCAGCAAAGCCATCCTGTAAGTCTCCAACTAAACGTCAATTAATGCCTTCATCAGCTAGTGCATCTTATATACCTGACTATCCTGGCGAAGAAGATTCATCTCTTTCTGATCATGCTTGTTTGTCAACGACTGTTTCAGTTTCTACTCAAACAGATTTCTCTTATGTGAATTCTGTGCTTTGCATTCCATAGGCCACTGGTAACCTATCTGATCCTGATCTTCAATGTCCTGATGATGTTGCTACAGAGAATGATCTACTGAATGTGTGCAAGCATCATGAATCTCTGGCGTTATTTGTCACTTCCTTAACACAACAAGTTCTTGACCTTGAACAGCAACTAGCACAACTGAAAAGCACCCTTTTTACTATTGAAAAATTGAAGAATGATAATGCTGCAGTTAAATTTTACACAGGACTTCCAAATTTTGGATCTCTCAATGCTGTCTTCGAATATTTTGAGCCTAAGTTAGAGCGCGTGCAATACTGGCGTGGTCCAAAGTCTACAAGAAACCCTGATCCTTCATACCAACAAACTAGTACTTCATCAAAGCCTGGTCCTTTTCCGTAGCCTCAGCCATCTAGAAGAATTTGTATTAGTATTGATGCGATTGAGAGTTGGCTTATTCATGAATGATCTGGCAGACAGATTTGGAATTTCTATTGGTCATGCGTCTAAAATATTCACTACTTGGATAAATTTTCTTTTTCATGAACTCCCTCTTCTATTTCCATTTCCATCACAAGAACGAATCAGAAATAACATGCCTGAACAATTTAAAGAATACCCCACAACTAGAATGATTATTGATTGTACTGAAATATTTTCTCAAGTTCCATCATCTCTCAAATCTCAATCCCAAACTTGGTCTGAATATAAACATCACAATACCTGGAAAGCATTGATTGGCATCTCTCCCACTGGCTGTATTACTTTTGTTTCTAAACTGTGGTCTGGAAGGGTTTCTGACAAAGAGATTACTGCAAAGTCTGGTATTTTGGAGCTTTTGGAAGATGGTGATAATCTTATGGCTGATAGAGGGTTTGATATTTCTGATATTCTTCCTGCTGGTGTTACTCTCAACATCCCTCCTTTCAAAGGTAGTCGACCACAGCTAACTGCTCAAGAAGTAGAAGACACTGCTCGTATTGCTTCTGTAAGGATACATGTTGAGAGGGCTATTGGACGTGTAAAGAACTTCCATATTCTTGATGGAGTTATGCCACTCACATTGCAAACACTTTTAAATAAAAAATTTTCTGTCTGTTGCCTTTTGACTAATTTCCAGCCATTTTTGGTTTCTCCTCCTTGAAAATTTTTCCTTACTTTAAAAATAACCCTCTTAGTAGACCTGATAGTGTTTTCAAAAAGTATTACGAAGAAATGTATAATTAGCCTATCACCACTGTCAAACAATTTTTCTGAAATGTATCTTGGTTAAAGGCCATCTCAGTATAGGACTTGAAAATAAAATATTGATATTCATAGTATTAATAATAACATTACTTACAATATGAATAAGAATATATCAAAGTTACTACTGTAAATACTGCTCAATGAGGCCGGATTTGGTTGCATAAAACAAGAATATATATATATATCTGTTATTATTACTTCTGAGAATGTCAATCTTTTCCAGATGGCTTGCTGTTAAATGATGATATGCTAGATGTTTATTATGATATTACTAATCCCACTTAGACTTTCTCTTTTCAAAATTCTTCCAACCACCTTGCAAATATAACAAAAGACCACGTTCGACTCTTCTTGTAAAAATTCTGGCAAAACAGCTCGGCAATAAAAAACTCTAACTGAGGCAAAACAAACTTGGACATGAAATTCTCGTCATAAAATATGGTTTCAACAAACAAAGGTTCTCCATCACCAAACCAAACAACAAAATCAGTTCTCATTATATCAGCACAAAACATTTGGCCCTGAACTTGGTAATAATACTTGTGGCTTCTCTTTAACTTGACTTCACCTTCAGTAATCTTCAAAAAAAAATTCTTATCCAAAAGTGCCTCCTCCAGCTTTGAATTATATTTGGAGAAAGGACATTTGATTTCCAAGCCCCAAATTTCACCATCACAAGACACTAGAGAGTTTACGAAACACGACGCGTCAGATCACGACGAGCTGGGGAAGTATGGGATCTAGTTAGCCCGATGCGTTGTCTTTTTCTAGTCACGTTTCACAACGCGCCGGTGACAACGCATTGTAGCTTGGCACCAAAATTCATTTCACTCAAAGCTGCCAAAATGGCGAACAATTTATTCGTCATGCTCGAGGAAAATATGGAAGATCAAGATGATTACCTCTTATTACATCATGGTAACGCAAACAACGCGAATCCTCATTTAGAGCTTCCATATTTTAAATATGAACGTTTTAGCTTGGAAGATATGGCTGACGAGGAATGCTCTGTTGAAATGCGCTTCAAAAACAGGACATTTATAACCTTGTTGAAGCCCTTCATCTGCCAGAAGTTTACCGTTGCTACAATGGTGTTATTGTAGACCCCGTCGAAGCGCTTTGTGTCTGTTTGAAGCGTTTCACGTATCCCTGTCGGTACACGGATTTAGTCCCACGATTCGGAAGACCTGTTCCTCAACTTTGCATGATTTTCAACTTGGTGGTTGATGACATATACGACAGGTTTTCCAATCTACTCGATAACCTAAACCAGCCATGGCTTTCAAGAGAGAATCTCCAGTCATTTGCTGATGCGATTCATAATAAAGGTGCTGCATTGGACAACTGCTGGGGATTTGTTGACGGCACAGTTAGGCCCATATGCAGGCCAACAAGGAATCAGAGAGCTGTCTACAATGGGCACAGAAGGGTTCATGCACTCAAATTTCAGTCTGTTATTGCTCCAAATGGTATGATTGCAAACCTTTTTGGGCCCGTTGAAGGTAGAAGACACGACAGCAGACTGCTTGCCATGTCTGGTCTACTGGAGCAGTTGGAACAACACTCTTTTTCCCCAGATGGTGTAGCTCTCTGCATATATGGTGATCCTGCTTACCCGCATCGTGTTCACCTACAACGCTTGTTGCTAGAAGAGCTGCTCTCATGCCTGATGAGCTGGCTTTTAATCAATCAATGAGCCAAGTCAGTATTTCTGTCCAGTGGGTGTTTGGCGACATAATCAACTCCTTCAAGTTTGTGGACTTCAAGAAGAATCTCAAGATTGGCCTCAGTTCTGTTGGGAAATTTTATGTTGTCAGTGCAATGTTAAGAAATGCCTTAACATGCTTGTATGGCAACAGCACAGCAAAATTCTTTGAAGTTGAGCCCCAAACACTTAATGAATATTTCTTGTAGATCTACTTGATTCCACAGACTTGAAGACCAGGAAGATGAAGCCAAAACCACATACCATAAACAGTTTTTTTAAAAACTACCACATTCCCAAAGTTATTATGGTATCCCATTAACACCACTGAAAATGCTATGTGCCATTTTGCATACTAAATAATTGCAGAAACATTTTAAACATGCTGCAAAATTCAAAAAAACATTAAGTGTTCACTTAAAAGAATGTTACTCGAATTAATCAATCAAATCAAATAACTACAGAAAAAAGAAAACCAGGAATAGATATTATAGCAGTCATTGCAAAGTTAAACAGAGGTAATAAAGGTTCCTCTTTGATTAACAAATTAATTTTAACAGTTCACAGTGAAATAAGGATAATCAAAATAATAAGGATGATGGGACTGTTTACTGGCTAACAGCAGCAAACTTTTTGACAATGGGAAAACAATTTTTGCTTAAGAATTTAAAACAGCAGGGGGAAAATTAATTACACAAAGCCACAAATTTAAAGTTCCTTTTATTTGAAGGACCATTGCCTAATAAAGCAGACAGAATGATAAACCTAAGCTGCAACTTAAGAAATTTATCAACCAACCAGTATTTAGTTCTCTATAACAGACCTGTAAACAGATGTTTTATCCATGTAGGCTTTAATGTGTTTTTTAAAAAGGTTGAAATTTGTTTTCATCAAATTTGAGAATTGATGAGAGGCTTGTTTAAAAGTTGATGATATAGAGAGGGACCTTTTTGAATCATAGTTACATAAAAAATTTAGGCTTTGTCTAACAATTTATTTACAACGTCAAGCAGCAGCTGTTTCTGTTGTTGCATTTGCCCCTGCTGCTGCTGAAACATTGCCATCATTTCACTTTCCCTCTTTGCCCTTAGCTTCCTCTGCTTCACTTCCCACTCTCTTTCCATTTCCTTTTCTTTTATTGCAATTTCTCTTCTCTTTAATTCAAGCTCTTCCCTCTTTAGTTTGGCCTCAGTCTCAGCCTTTTCTCTCATGTACCTCATCACCTCAGTGTCCTTGTCACAATCAGCCTTCTTTCTTTTCTTCCCTCTTTCCTGACTCTCCCTCTCTCTTGTTTCTGCCAATCTTTCCATGGATCGCTTTCTTACAGATTCTGCACTTTCTTTCTCCTTTTCAGCCACTTCCCCCCAACCCTTAAAGCTACAGCTTGTGCTTCAGTGCCTCTCTCAATAATATCTTGAATTGCCAGGTCCAATTCAGTTTGCTCTGGTGGACTGATACCACTAGCACGTTCTTCTTCCACCATCTTTCTTTTAAAAACCCTCTCCAACTTTAGAAAACGGTCCCGGACTGATCTTTGGTCAACCATAAATTGTAGTTGTCCAATTTTATTTAAATTATTGGCCACCTTGTCCCAACTGTGACCACACTCCCGAGTATCAAGTTTAAATTTGAAGGGTTCCTCAACAAGAATCTCTCTACAGAGCAGTGTGTCGTGCTCAAGGGTCCAAATCATTTTGGGCCTAATTAATAGGGTATTGAAATAGAATAAACAGAGTAAGAACAAATCTTAACCAAATCAAAAATACATCTCTATATAGACAAAACTTGCATACTCTAAAACCTAAACAAAAGAAATTTACATTCATATATGTTTAAAAACTAAAGCCACTCTTCATGGTAGTTATAGAATGTTATTATAAATAACAAATATATTCTGCTGTGGCTGAAAGCCTCTATAGTTAAATCTTATCCCAAGTTCTTCTTATAATTTCCACAGTTTATATTCTAATCATAACAAAGATTTCATGTTGGCTGAAGGATAAAGACAAAAATTGCTCAAAATTCCATCCTAATTTAGATTCAGGTTTTTATACCCTAAAAGGTGGGTTTTTGTAATTTCTTAGCCAGCATATACACAAATAGATAATAAATTTGGAATACAAAACAATACCTTCTACCTATTTTATACAAAATAAGGAGAAAACACCAAGAAACATATTCCAAAAGCTTCCTATTACACATACATAATATTTGAATAATTTAGGAGTACAGTCATTTGGTACTGGCCTATCATACACCTTGAAGTGGAATCGGCGTTTGTTTTGAAATTTTGCACAAATTAATGATGTTCTACAGCTGTAGACGATATATACACTACAATGTTCACCAACTTTTGGTTCTTTCTCTCGTTGAGTCCCTGTTCGCTCATTCTGCAGTTTCTACTGTTTGTATATGATCCTATAAAAGTTGGAAAATTTATCAATATCGAACAAAAACACATTATTCAGATGGCAAAAAGAATAAAATCTTCAAATTCAATTAAATCGATAAGTCTAAATAATATACTTACAACAAAACTGTCCACGTTTTCCTCACGACGCAAAATTCCAAAATCTGCGTTGCGAAATTGGCTGCAACGCGCCGTCGTGACCTGTTGCGTCATGTTTCGTAAACTCTCTAATAAGAAAAAAAAGTATACCGAAGTCTTTTTTCTAATAATGCTCTCGGTGGCGCAGTAATGTATTAACCGTATTTCGTTTATAAAGCGAGTAAACGTTTTTCCTGTTTTTAAAGGTTAATGTATCGAATATTGGTGAAGTGACGATGTTATTGAAGCATAATGTTTTGGACCCACAATTTTTTTAAACTATAATTCTTTGTATAAACGTTTTAAGGCAAGTACATATAATGAATTACAATAATAATGATAATACCTTATCTATACAGGTTAATTCAATCAGCTATAGCGTAAGCTGCTATCAAGAGAAGCACTGTCTAAAACGAAAGACAATAACGCAAAATACTTCATGGAGAAGTCACAAACAGGCGTTATATAATGGTGTTAAAAATTGACAATATCCTATACAAGCCATTCAATTATAATAAGCTTATCCTTAAAACTGCCCTTCAACGCGTTCTTAGATTAGAAGGTTAAAACTAAAGGTTTTCCAATAAGCGAACATTATTTGAATGGGTATGATAGGTTAGGAAGCTAAGAAACTTTACTGAACTCTGTGAACTCTGCCTTACTGAATTCTAGTGGACATCACTACGTAATTTGACTTTCACTTTCTGGTTGCCATACCACAGAATAAGGCGAACATGGTTTGAAAAGTTCTTCGGATTCTTGTAGCTGAGCTGGCTCTTCGCTGTTTTTAACCTCGCATTTCTCTGTTCATTGATCTTAGAGTTGAGTTTGTTGTATTGCGGATAATACGACAAATTATAACCATCAGCGCAAGCTGTAAAAGAAGTTGTTTAAGAGTACTGGTTGGTCACTATTGCCATCTAGACAATATTTAAGTTTGACAAATAAGTTTGTTTCTAAGTATCTTCTAGTGCAATTCCTCCATTATCAACAACTAACATATGGTGCACCTCATGATCGGTCTCCGAAATAGAATTATACGTACATGCATAGACCACTCAAATTCAATTTAAGGGTTATAGACAATTCTTATGTGAGATCAATAGAAACAAATGAATATGGCCCTGTTTAAATCGTTGTCATGACCCTTGTCACGGAAGGATTACGACTGAAAGCTAAAACAATCAGAGGGACAAAGAATGAATAAACTAAAGCAAGATATTATTACCTTTATGATTCTTCCAATGGAAACGATCAACAAGAAATAGCGTATTCTTGAAAAATACGGGGCCTTGATTTAGGCAGTAGCTTTGCAAATTACAACAATTATCATAGATGATTGCACGTGGTGCTAGAAATAAAGTTAAAAATGATTCAGTTGTAGATTTAAACTGTAGTTGTAGAGTTACAGATATATAATTTCAATGGATGTATTGTCAAAAAGATAAACTGAAAACCAAATTTTTCTTGGCTATTTACATTTGAAATTGTTCTTGTAATTGCATTACCTACTTCTACCTCAATTCTAAAATCAACACAGCTTTGCTATTCTACATTGGCAATATTTGCAAATGTCAGCTACAATAATGGATTCAGAAAACAGAAGGTAGGCTACAACAAATTCACAGCCACGCATTATAGAGGTTAAAAGGTAAGCTGCTATTAGCATTAAAAAGTTTGAAATCCATTCACTATCATCAAAGCAAACAATTACCCTCTTCAAATAGAGTGCGAAAAATTGTGAATGGAATGTTTGGTGACTCCTGTGCATCCATTACACTGAATCCGTAGCAAATATCTGTCGAAATAAAATCCAAAAATTAGCTTTAGTTTTAGAAACCTTTTATAAATCTTAGGTAAAAATATTCTGCATTTTGAGTCTTTAATAAGCCAGCAAAACCATGAAATTAAGCAAGATGAATGGCAAACAAGTTTTTGAATGTTTTTTTTAGTTTTTGATGGAAAGTTCAAGGTATCTCAAACATTTTATAATAAAAATAATAATGGAAACTTTTCATTTTCAATTCAAGTAAAACTACAATTACAAATTTCACTATTACAAAGGTAATTTGCAATTGGCTAGCCTGGGTGTAGAAAGAAAAAGACTATTACAAGCACAAACAAATTAAATTAGCACACAAAAAAGGGAAAAGTGTGTTCGTCATTGTTTGTTTTAGAAGTCGTCAGTAGCAGAGATCGTTAGAATTGAAGAAGTTCAAGATTATTCCAAGATTTATTTCTGCGGCAGAAAATGTAATAGGTAGTACGGATGGTTAAGTTGGATAGTTTGGAGATCATGGAGCGGAGATGATTCTCGCTGATATCTAGAGCGTTGCACATGTTGATGAAAGAGGAGCAAGAGAGACCAAAGATACCTAGGGAACTGATAGAAAGATTAACAAACATGATAGAAGAATAGGCTGAGCTTAGGCTGTGAATGAGATTCGAGTATTTCCCGCTTTTGCGGTTAGCATTAACATCCAAGTTAGTTTCGTATCCTAATGTAAGCTCGAGTATGAATAGCCGATGGTCAGAAGTGACTAGAAGTAGATCAGGACGGAAAGAGTCTCCTGTTATGATAGAGGGTGAGGTCTGCGTAAAGAGAGCAATTAGGTATAGCTTTTAATGATTGTGCTAGGAAGTTCAATGCAGAGTTATAGAGCCATGTAACGGCCTTCTTCGAGGTATGTTTTGCAGCCTGCAACAATGTGAAGTAACGTTTCTGGCATATGGCAAAGAGAGCAATCGGACGACTGAGTAATGTTCCATGTAGATAGGTTTTTTCGCGTGGCAAGGGAGTTGCTAAGATATTTGATAGTAAAACTGTAAATGTTCTTGGGCATGTTGCTTTGAACCGTGGTCCATATTTTAGAGGCTATAGGAAGAGAGTGATAGTAAAAATAACAATAATAATTATAATAATAATAATTCGAATAATTAAACATGAATAAAAACACTTCAGCGAAAGAACGCTGCTGTTATTAATGTGTGCCCTGTAAAAGTAGAACAAATAAAAGTTAAAAATTCCCTATTTGCAATTTGCAATGAAAGAAGTTATAAAGTTAAATAGCTAAATAAGGTAAAATATTGCCAAGAATATGCACTACTTCTTATTTAAATTAAAACTTAGTTAAAATAAGTTAAAGGCTCTTATCGTACTTAAAGGACTTTCAACTTTTCTAATTTCTAGAGGAAGTTGATTGTATACCATGTTTGCAATAAAGAGTGAAGATTCCTGGCATTAGCCGAGGATGACCACGATAATCCTTTGTGCAGTCATGTTGCAGTCTATTTTGTCCACTTTTCAAAAGATCCTGCTTGTATAATCCCCGCTGGTTCCGCCAAGGCCAATTTGGGAGAAACGAAATCTCGTTTGAGGCAGATGCATGGTTGGTTTCGATCGGGTCAAGATAATGGCTTTCCTTTGAAAATGTAACCTTCAACTTATCTGCCATAGCTTCAAAAAGTGTTTTGAGCTCATCTGGGATATTTCCTACAGGCAACGCAGTCAGCAGGTTAAATAGGATCGGAGCCACACGCTGTAATGTAAGCAGTTTCTCTGGTTGCGTCCTTATATCCGACCCTGCCATGATTTCTGCTAGAACATCATGGAAGACACTATCAGGAGTGAAAAAAGAGCAAACAGGTGAGACAGAGGCGATGCATCTGAAAAATTTCGAAACAGCCGCGGAAAAAGATCTGATCGCTCGTAGATTCGAAGGCACCAATTGAAGAATCTGGCGACGGGTAGGCAGTGTTGCTAAAGCAGCTCACAAAGTGTATTGACATTCGACACTTTACCATCACAAAGTTTCTTGAACTCCTCTCTGATAGCTTTTACGGATAACATCGTTCGTTCCTAAAACTATTGGAATGGAGACAATTGATTAATGCGGTGAGCCGACGTCTGAAGAGAATGCAAGTCAGAAAAGAAGCAAAAAATTATGGATGCTAACAAGCAACCATCAACTAATATCATATTTAGCGCTTTCAGAGACGGCGATATAGAAGAGGATTAACCAAACGAATAAGCATCTTAGCTACAGCTAGCATGGTTTCAGCTACTTTTTTTCCACATCCTACGGAGAGCTTGCAGGAATCAAAAGTATTAAGAAAAGATATTGAAATACAAATATATTGAACCAAATACCCTTTAAAAATAAACACTTTGCAACCTTTCATTGCAGTAGGCTTCTCGTCAGGCTTAAAGCCTGTAAAATACTTGCAAAAAGCCACTAGGAGAACACATAGACAAAATATTTCTTTAAAAAGTTTTACAGTACAAAAAGTACAAAAAAAACCTTATTTTGAAAGAACGCAATATTCGGAAGAAATCAATATGCAGGTAGGCATATAACGAAGATAAAAACATAATTCAAATACTAGTTGAGAGAAAGTTAAAAAATGACAAGCAAATACTTTTCTTCCATCAAGGGCATTTTCTGGACGAGTTCCAGAAGCCACAAGCATATCTTGGAAGTAGCTCTTTTTGAAGCCAAGCGTTGTTTCGTCACACACTATAGTGTCTGGAAATTGCCCACAAATGTCGCATATGAAACCATTAGCGTAATCGATATCCAAAAGATTCATGAAAGAGTACCAAGAAAACGTTAACAGCTTACCAAGAAATCGTTAACAGCTCCTTGGGTGACAGCCCTGCCGCTTCAAAAGTCAATTTCCATTTTGTCGTAAAATCCGACAATGCTGCAGCTAAGAAGGCTGATTTGGTTTATGGTGAGATAGGTACCTAGAGAATTACCTCTCTATTACTAATCAGGAGCATGGTTTCTGAACCATTAAGAAGCCGTCATTAATATCCATCATAACCTTAATTGATGTTCGCATTAAATTGTCAAAAATATAATCATGTGCATTAATGTAGATTAAAACGGTCACATAAAATTAAAGTAAATGATTAAATTTTGTATCTCTACTTCACACAATGTGTAGATACCAGAGGTTGAATTTATTTACATTCAAATGGTGTAAGTTCTTATAACTAGGATTCTAATAAAATCTAAGGTTTCTGATCAACAATTTGTATATTCATCCATATTCACTAAGCATAAAAAGTTGACAGTCTTACAAATGATACTCTGGAAGGTACTTTTAATCAGGAACAAACCTGTTTCCAGTTAGAAATTGAAACAAATACTCTCGCAAAACATCGTGACCAATTAGAAAAGATCCCATATGTAAAATTTCATCAGAAGTGCCACAATACTGTTGAAGGAAAGAACAATTGGAACACAGCCGAGCATATACTGAAAAACAAACAAAAATATAATCAACATGTGTTTTAAACTACAGAAAGCATGACTTCAGGACTTAAAATAAGATATAAACAAAAGATCCTTTTTCAGGTTATTTGGTGATCGTGGAGTTATTTAAGTTTACTAAATAAAAGGCATGAACAAGTGAATGAAGCATGAACAAGTGAATGAGACAGGAAAGGGAGTTTATCTATAAGCGTAAGCGGATGTGTGAATTAATTCTGTATGATGCATATAGAGTATATGTCTATAATTGCTCACTAATACAAGCAAAACTTTTGCGAAAATCACAAATAGCTGAATTTTTCAGAAATGTAAAAGGAATGTAAACTAACCTTCCACTGTAACATTATTTGACCGAAGAAACAATTTCTTTTGCACTGGGTAAACAAGCTCTGAAACTTCACTGCTGCAGCTGGGACAAATACTATTTGGAGGGGAAAGATTGATAGGATCATGTGCTCTTTCACTTTGAAAGTTATAGATTTTCTGCTGGCAATGAGTTGTCTTCCATGTTACTTTGCATGCCGATATGGCTTTTGGCAAGTAGCAGTTTGGTTTTGGCCCAGTCTGCTGCATATCGTAGCGAAGTGACTCCATCTCCAATATGAAATCTGGAAGGCTTTCATTCTCTTTCTGCAACACCCCCTTCAAACACCCAACATGTACACACGCGTTTCTAACGATTGAGCATGTATAGCAAACAAAACCCATACGGTTAACTCCAACAACACCATACTGGTTGTCACATGGCTTTATGCAAACAAACTGCTTGCCAGAGAAGTTCAATTCTTTAATTTCAGGAAAAGTCTGTAGATGTGCAAATGAAAACAAATAGACAGGTGCATGGCCAGAATCTTTCGTATATTGAAAACGGATATATGTGGCAATGTTTTTCCTACGTGAAATTTAATGCTCTTTCAGAATATGCTTGTCACCATTCGATTTTGTGGTGGGTGTGACAGGGCGTGGTCATATTACGTCACTCGCACTTTTCTAAGGCTAAATGCCTTTAAAGTGGCTAATATAACCAAATTGAAAGGCTTTTCAACTAATTTTGTCCTCTTTCTATGATTGCATGTCAAAATTGCATATTTTGGGGGGTGGGGCAGGGTGTGGCTATATGACGTCAGTCCCATATATCTAAGATAAATGTTTGAAAATTGAACTAGATACTCGCAGTAGTATATTAAATTTAAATGTTTTTTCGATTGTGAATAGCAATGCATGATTGTTTTCTCAAAGGCCGAGTAACTGCTGACAAATAAAACCTCGTATTACTGGTTTATTTAGGACAAGATTATTTCCGCATTTAAATCTGTTCGTTTGAATTGCATCTCGGAACAAAGTTCTCTTTGAAATAGTGTAACTGAATCGCGAATTGTGCAGTGCTGTCAACACATAAGGTTTCATTCGTGCGTAGTTAAAAGCAATGTATGTTTGATTTGGCTACACATCATGCCCATGCAACGGTTGTTCCAAGATCCATTTCAAAAGAACTGATCATTGTTCCAAGGTCATTGCTGTCATATCCATCGCAGTCTGAGTCAAACTCTTCCTAAAAATCCTCTTCTGAGCTTGTATAAAGCGCATCAACAAATTCATTTTCACCACCGGCAACTTCTGCATCTGTAATGACTTGATGGCTATACTCTACTTCTCTCCGTTCAGCCCTTACAACAGCGGGTATTTGTGGCCCACGATACTAGAGAGGAATTAAGCATCCTGATTCATCTATTTGCCAGCCACTTTCACATGGGTTGATTTTGTCGATAACAGGAGAGCTAAACGCTTTCAGATAATATGCAGCTTGATAAAATGCTCTTTTGATAAAATGCCTTATGCTTTCCGGATCTGGTATAACACTCTGCATTGTTTTTACTCGTAACTTGTTATACTGCTTTATTCTTGCTGTAACGAGGTCGTCATTCGGCTTTCCATTATAGATCGTTTCGTGAATAAATTTGATGACACTATCAGCCCCTTCTTCGTCCAAACTTTTTGCACTGCCCAATGGCTCAAGGAGGTGTAGAGTTTTTTCGTGCTTTTTCAAATATTGATGCTTTTGAAGTATCACAGCCTGTCAAAGAATGAAAAGCTGGTAGCTGTAAACATACTGATACGCCGAGATAGTGGACAATTTTACCAATATTAACATACTTATTATGGTCAATTTGCATACACCACATGGCTTCTTGCCCCTTTAATGCGAATGCATATATCATTAGAATAAGAACGTCCGTATCCTTGGCTTTAACAACAACAGGACCCTCATAATTAAAAGCATGCATTACTACCCGAGTATCCGCCTCCTCGTGATTGCATTCGACTTTGATATCAATGTCATTTGAGGTTATTTTTACTGTTCTTTTTCTATGGTTTATTGTAAGAGGAATCTCGAGAAGACGTCTGGCTGCTGGTTGCTCGGCAAAGTCATTAAAACGTTTTATCAACTCGTCTTTGTTTTGTTTGTTTTGCATAAAACTCTGAAATTCCTTACGTCCCAACATTTTTTGATCATTTGAACCAAGATGAACTCTGGGACTGCTACTTCTTTCGAGACGTGCTGTTTCTTTCGTGGAGTATTCCTGATCGTTGATGTAGTTGTCGAATACCACCACAATTTCTTTTGCGGGCCAAGCTGTTGGAGGAGTAAAAGCTCTCAGTTGATCAGACATGTATTGCCCCCATGTTTCAGCAGGACTTGACGCACTTATTATAGCCATCCCATCGTAGATGCATGTTGCCTCGCGAGGGGGACTCTCTATTACTGCTCATGCTTGCTCAATTAGGTAATTTCTAAACTTTGCTTTGGATCCTGGCTGATACAATTTCCCATCAGGTGTTGATATTGCGAGGGGATACTTCGTTAGGCAATGTGAAAATACTTCTCGTTTGTCGTGACACTTAGCTACAATCATACCAAGTGCCTGGCGATCTTCTCTCAGCACAGATAAGGCTTTTGCGGCCGCTTCCGTTTTCTTTTCAAGGCCTGTCTTTATGGTGCTCCTCTTTATTGGCGCAAAGAAGTCTACCTTATTTGACAATGTGATGCATCTCTTCGCCAACTGACCTTGCTCCAATTAGCCCTTGCACTATTGCTGGGTCTAACTCGATCCCTGTTGATATATTGCGTGCTGGTCCTTCAAATTGGGTATGATATGTCTGCAACTTTTCAATCAAGCTCGATACTTGTTTCTCGTGCCGCGCTTTAGCTCTGCTGGAGGTTTCATTGTGACCACTTGAGGTTTTGATGAGATCCGATCCTTCACATGCCTTCTCAGCTTTGCCAGTTTATGAGAGTTTTTATAGAATTCATCAACATTTTCCGGAGATGTACTGTCGCCACCTCTCATTGGTCCCCCACGTATTTTACTCTCGCGGTTTGGGCCGATTTCTGTCACCAAATCTCCCGGAATACTCGAAAATACATTTCCACTGAGGCTCACCCCAGGACCATAAAGAGAAAGATCTTCGTATGTATCTGGGTCATCTGTTTTCAAATTTGGCAAGAGAATGTGACTGTGTGTCAAGTATCGCGAATAGTTAGGGTGATTGAAGGCAAAAAGCATCGGAATTAATTGTTGCAAAGCTTGAAGATGCAGCTCCATATTTCTTTCCCTAAAGCTTGCCACAAAAGAAAGCATGGCACTGGTATCTTCCACGTAACTTCCAATTAGCTGACCCATTGTTCCACTATTCTGCAGCATTTCAGCTTTTAAACGGTCAAACTCAAGACAAGAAGTGACTCTTTTTAATGACTCTGCAGATGGGTCAGACCTCAGCGCTTCCAGGTCTTTGTGTAGTGTCTGCGAAATATTTACTGTGGTCGTTTTTAACCTTAGAAGAGCCTCAAGTGATTGTTTGTGAAGACGCATAGATCGGGAATAGTTTCGACCTTCAGCTGCTTGATCTACTGAGCCTTCTGCAATGACGTTTGCTTGACACCACCAATCATGAAATCCTAGAGCTCTGAATTGCTTGTTGAGAACTTTGAGCCACACTAAAAGAGTATGAAAACCTCCCATCAGGCATTTTATTTTGTTGTACTTATCTGACTTATCCATCTCTTTCCAAATTATTGTTACATTTTGCAGAAAACAGCTTGGTCACAGTGGACAAAAATGTGGTCCAAGCAAAGACTGTCTGCTAAGTCAAGGATGTAATCAAGATAGTACTTGCATATATTATCATCTGGAGGATGGGGAATAGTGGGAAGGTATTCATCTCTTGATTGCGTGGTCTCAACTGATGTTACTTTCTTATTGAATGCGGTCCACGAACCAACAAACTCATCTGGAAGCTGTCTATCTTCAATGTTATCCGAGTCAAACATATAACCTTGTACTTCTTTCCGATTGTCTGATGTAGAGGCGGCTAGAGCCCATGCAATATCTGTGTCTAGTATTCCCTCAAGTTCTCTCATATCTCTGTTTTCCTGATAGCTCTTAACAATGTAAAGGTCTTACGCTGTATGGCACAGACTTATGCGAGAGGATTTCATGTGAGAAACGAAGAAATGAGATCTTGTTCTTTGCTTACATTCTTGTTCTCGTTCATAATCAAAAAGGAGCCCTCATCTACAGAATCACATGATATTTATACTAACGGCATACAATAGATTAATTACATGATTGACATAAAACTAAACGAGGTACAAATGAAAACGAGGTTATACAATATAAGAAATATCCTGTTACAGCCTGCCCCTCCTAACGAAAAAAAATGCGAATACAGTGAGAATTTTTTTTTTTTTTTTTGATTATTACGCGATACAATTGTGATTACAAGCTTGTTACATATTAGTATATTTCTCGTACATAAGATATATGTGCCCCCCAAGGAGAGTGGCTCGGCTCGATAATGCGAAGGCGCAACATACATTCAATTTCAGTTTTAATAGCCGCGAGTTCTGCAGGGCTCTTACGATAAGGCAATTTATAAACCGGAGATGCATTACCTGTATCAATGTTGTGATGAAACCCTTGTATCGGCGATAAAGGAGAATTTGGTAAATAAAAGGCGCGAGGGAATCGTTTGAGCAAACCTTTGAACTTAGACATAATGTCTTGAGGCACGTGAGCATAAGAGAGCGTGTCTATACGTAGCGCATTGCATAGTTCAGTAAAAAACATCTCAGAAGAAGGATCTAAATGTGGGTCATCCGTAGGAGGTAATGCGTGTTCGTGATCTGAGAGATTGCGATCTAAAAAATCTGCCAACAGGGTTGAATCATGTCACGATGAATGAATGGCGGTGGCACTATTTGGAGTGACAGGAATGTCAGGCATAGAGTTGTTGGCGGCAAGCGCTGCATAACACCTATCAGAAACCCAATTAGCAGTATGATTAATTGCGCATTCCATTACTTGAATGTCATCTGCATGAGGCGTTCGAATGGAGCCTAATGAAATGTTGCTAGGAAGCACCGCCTTACCCTTTGTAGAACGGATTAAAATATGCGCCTGAAAGCAAATAGGATTAGCGGCGTTTGGTACTCTATTATCACCTGCAGAGAACAAGGCGCCCATGCAATACTGGTCAGCTGGAGGAATAGGGCGACTAGGGCGACACTTAGGATGGGTGGGGCGATTAGCAGTAAGAAAGGGTGGCGGGGTTTCACCAGGAAAAAAGAAGTTGTCTACAGAATGTAGGTCTATGGGGCCACTAAGGGTTTCAAGACCTGGTGAAAATCTGTTACCCTCTAACCATAAAGGGCCGGAAAAAAGGGGTGAGCTTACTAATGAGGCTGCGATGAAAAAACAGACAGTTACAAGATTGAACCCGCGTTCTAAGTAAACCTTGTTCGGCGAGCCAGTAAGCGTAGGCTTCGCGGTAAGCAGACATGTAACATTAGCAATAGATCCTGGCCTAGAGAAATCTAAACTTGGAAAAGCAAGTGCGGGGTTCGAATCATAACACTTAACTTCAAAATCCATGGCCTTATTTGCAAAATACACAGTAAGTTCACGAGAACGAATGATAGCATCTGTTTGGTGTAGATGATTTTGACCAAACAAGATTGGCCATGTTAGGTTAGGAACTACCAGCATTGTAAAAGTGGTCGACCTACCGTTTTCCCAGACTATGGGGACTTGCATGGTACCAACTGCCCGAAGGGCTGAGCATGGTCCAGCTACCGAGACAGGGACGTGCTGTTCCAATTTGGTGAATTTACAATTTGAATTATACTTCGCCACGGTATCGGCGTGTTTTTGACTCACCAGCGAAACAGAACAGCAACTATCGAGAGGCAAGGGTAAGGACACACCCGCAGAAGAAACCTTTGTCCACAGAATTGTTTTTATTCGCAAGATCGATAGCCGAAATTTTGGACTTGGTGGGCAAAGCTGTGATGGCTGGCATGCCAAAAAGAGGATCTTGCGAAGAGTCTGCCGAGGCAGAAAAAGGGGTAACCGAGGGTTGTGGAAGACACTTTTCCACTTCCCTTTTAATGCTGGTAGTGAGTTCTTGGCGCAAATCAACAAGAGAATCGTTAACAATTTGCTTTACTGAACTAAGTAAAACCGACTCATGTGAATTAGAGACAGCTGTATGAGCGGAAACTTTGGGAATATGGCGAACAAAATTTCTATGACGAGGAGTTGTAGATGCCTGAGTAACAGGAGAATTAGTATGCTGCTCATGATAAATCTCTTTACAGGCAAACTTATTACATTTCAAGCATTTGTGCAAGCGTTTAAACCTACAGTTATTGCCAGGTAATTGACAATGCGAATGAGAAAATTTGTTAAAGTTTCTACAGATTAGCGAAGGCAATGAGGAGCTTGAAAAATTCTTCATACCTGATCCAGGAGGTGTTTTGTTTGGTTCAGCGAAGAGCGCCTTAGGCAAAGGGTCCGTAGAAGGCAGAACAGATTCATGGCGTTTGGCGGCTTCGATGATAGCAGGAAGGGATTTGAAAGGTTCATCTCGGCTCAAGAGATCCTTGGCAATGGGTGGGTGAAGCTTCATGGCAAAGGCGTGTATCGGCTCTAGCTGCTGGCCATCTGGAGAGGTGTGAATGCCTGGGAGAAGTTTTTCCAAGGAGTGTTGGGTTTCGAGGAATCGGTGGGCAAAATTAGATACAGACTCTTGAGGTTGTTGGCGCATAGAGTAATAAACGGCCAAGAGTTGACGAAGCTGTTCCTCTTTCGGAATTCCCCGCTGGCGGCATAAATTGTGAAGACATTGATCGTAGAGGGTACAAAACTCATCAGGCGTAGTTTTCGAAGTGAATTTTGTGGCGTTGGAGGTTTCGAAGGCGCAGATTATGTCGAAGGCACGAGAGTCTTTCTGGCTTTGTTGTTTAAGGTAGGTGAGCCAGAGGCGTGGAGAAACCCCAGATGTTGCCAAAACTTGGGTTAACTGCTCGGCAAAACGGTCGATCGGTTCAGCTCCCGTGAATTGTGGCAGGCTGAGAGGAGGTAAGCGAATAGATTGGTGAGGTGAGGCATCGCGGGCACGAATGGAGAGCGAAAGGTCAGCAACGGCATGCAAAAGGTCTTGGATCTGCTGCTGAGTCTGATTCGTAACCTCTTTTGATGAATTATGGTGGTCACGAACAACATCAGCGAGTCCTTTGACGATTCCAAGAACTTCTTCCGGCGATGTCATTGTGGTGTTATTTAATCGGGTCCTACACGTTTGTGAAGGCACGCACGATTTCGGGTCCTACACCACTTTTGTAAAGGTCTTACGCTGTATGGCGCAGACTTATGCGAGAGGATTTCATGTGAGAAACGAAGAAATGAGATCTTGTTCTTTGCTTACATTCTTGTTCTCGTGCATAATCAAAAAGGAGCCCTCATCTACAGAATCACATGATATTTATACTAACGGCATACAATAGATTAATTACATGATGGACATAAAACTAAACGAAGTACAAATGAAAACGAGGTTATACAATATAAGAAATATCCTGTTACAACAATGGGGGGGGACTCTTTTTCACTCCTACTTTGTATTCGCCATATCAATTTGATCATATTCATCATCATATACTTCATATAGAACTTCTGAGGGCTCAGACGGCTGATACTCTATTTCACCAGGCAGCGTCGGCTGATTGATTGTCCCTGTTGTATCATGGGTCGTACCAACGCCAGTTAAGGTCATCTGCCTTCCATCATTGTTATCCAGAGTTATATGTGTCGGTTTTAGTGGCTGCATGCATGGTGGGGCTGTCCTTCTTTTCAATTCTCTTGTCGTATCCTCTTCTCGTATTCAATTCTCTTCGCCCATTTTTTGCCTGTTTCAAGTATTGTGATGTAACTGGGCGTGACGCCAGATTTGCTTAGCAGATTTATTACCTCTTTACTACCAGTGACTCTATGGATAACCATTCCTGATGCAAGTGCGGATGGTGATGGATTTCCAGTTAAAAGCTGTTGCCAATATCCTGAAATAGACCAAACTTTATTTGCTTGCAGAGGAGGAATGACGGCAAAGCCATGATCATTTGTTTTACAAGAAGGATTGAGGGACATCGCAATTACATTGTAAATTTATTTCATTGGCTCATATTCGTCTAATTGGTCAACCAAGTTCTCAAATGAAATATGGGAAGTGCGCTAGTCATCATCACAGCTCTTTTTGCGTTCTATTTTATGGTGAATCATTTTCGCAAATGCTTTAGTTATGTCATCTCTTAGACCGTCACCGCGAATAGTTGCTAAAGAGTAATCAAGAGGATTCACATCAGTAGAATCAAGAATATAACCAGCTCCATGAATTCCCAAAGCTCTCTTGAATCCTACTTTATCCTTAAATTTATCTGATATTAAATCTTTAATTTGGCTTGTGAAGGTTTTGCGGCAATTGACTGGAACCCCATGATAAACGTATAAGCTTTGCATATGCTAATGCATATGCTGAGCATTTCTTCAACATGAAAAAGATTGATAAGGGAAATTTGAAAATGCCTATGCACAAGTTTATCAAAAAATGTTGGGAAGATCAGAGAGGCTTGAGAAGACAGTTTTTGAATGAATTGCTTGTAGAAATGAATACTGAAGCTAAGCAGCATACAAAGAAAAGTGTAAATAAACCAGAATACCGATAAAAAGAGAGCAAGCAGAAGCTGGAAAAGCACTGTTAATAAATTGTGTAAGGAAGCTTCACTATCTAGTAGCGAAGAAGATAATAACATAGAAATTCATACTCTAGAAGAGAGTTGGTCTAAAAAGCCAAATCCAAACGGTAAAAATGAACGCCATAATAAGGCAGGTACCTATCAACAACCCCCTAAACATTCTGTTCATTTTGCGGCGACACAGGCGGAGAAGGATGTGATGGGAAGAAAAAGCAAGGGTTTAAAAAAAGATTCTAAAAAGGTTAAGAGAGAACTTAATTTCGATCAGGGAATAGAAAAATCATATTCTAGAATACCGATAGATGGTGAAGTAAAATTGAATTCAGTAGCTAGTGATGATATAGAAATTCTAGACAGCTGCAGTGAACCCGAACAGGATAGTTTTGTTAGTGTTAGTGAAAAGCCCGGTTTTTCTGTTTTTAAAAACAAGTTTTATGACAAAGCTGTCAAAGAATGTGGTGGCTCTATGGACAGATTGCGCAAGGTATTGCAAGAGAGGTGGTGTCAATTGCCCGTGAACGAAAAGGAGAAATTCGTAGAGGAAGCCAACTGCAACAGCGATATTTGTTATGCATGTGGCGAAACAGATGCCCCAAACTCAGACAGTGGAAGGGGTCTTGACGAGTGGATCCTGTGCTATATCTGTTTGAATTGGTACCATCAAAAGTGTGACCGAATTGAAAGTTTTGTTTGCCCTTTATGCGCAAAGTCAAATTTAAAAGGCTTTGCTAACTTTCAATATATGCTTAGATATAAATCCCCAGATGAACTAGGGAAGACACTCGATATTTATTTTGCTGACTGGGAATCCCTATCGGCAGAAAAAAAGTATTGCCCCACTGCAAATTCTTAGTAAACGTGGCATAAAGAATACTCATAACACCTGCTACTTGAACTCGTTGCTTCAAATTTTATGTGGATCTGTGATTTATTGGTTCTTTGAGGATCTACCGTACTCAAGCAAGATGCTAAACCTGCTACAAGCAGTGCACAAAGATATCTGTATGTCAAACCATGGGCCTCTTGATTATACTCGAGCTATGAAGACCATAAAAACTTTTGTTACATCTGAGGGTGAAGATTCTAACGTACAAATTGATTCTTTTGAATGCATGACAAGGATACTGTCTAGTATAATAGATGACACGAGCTATAATGATTCTTTCCTTGGTGGCATGTTTGATACACGTACACTACATATCCGTAAGTGCCTTAGTTGTGGTACAGTCTAAGGCAACATTGAAAATGCCTTTTGCCTGTATCTGCCAGTGGGAAATTCTAATTATCATAATGCAACTATACAGTCTCTAATATGGGATTGGTGTACCATTTCCCAGTGAAATCATGTTGGTGGTGAGTGCCATTGTGAAATTCCAGATTCAAACTTTTTACATCGTTCTTACAGTCATGAACATGCACCGGCAGTCATGACCATCGTTTTAGATCGCAATGTATTCAATACTGTCACATGTTCTGGTGTCATCAACCCTGTGCCAATCACTGTGTCACCAAAACTTGATATAAAAAACGTTGTTTTGGGGGAAACTGCTAGTTCCACGGAGTCTTATACTCTTATCGCAGTGATTAACTTTTTAGGCAAAACTAATATCATTGATGGTCATTACAACTGCATAGTGTTTGGCGGTGATGATGTGGCAGTGCGTTTTAACGACAGCTACTTCCAAGAAGTTTCAAAATCAAAATTCGTATCATCAAAATTTCCACAGACAACATCCAGAATGATATTTTATGTGAAAGATGATTTACTCCATCTGGAACCTTTGGAAAAGTCATGGCACACATTTCAAACTGCTAGGCAAATGTTAGAACTAGAGAGATATTGGTTTGGTTTATTAGAATTTCCTTGTGCGAATTTACGTTTTAGTGATGTTAAACTCCTGGCTGAAGATAATGAAATGGCTTCTGATGTCATACATTTTTTTCTGAACATCATAACTGCAGAGACTGGCCTTGAAAGTAAAGGGGAGGAGATAGAAAACAGCGACTTTTTACCAACTCAATTTTTCATAGCTTTGCGAGGGCAAAACAAAAATAGCACAACTCTTTGTAGAGCACTACTGCAAGCCCGTACTAGTTTCGATGGTGACCTTTTACTGATACCATACCATCAAGATAACCACTGGAGCATAATTGGTGTACTTTTTAAAAAAGGCACCATCGTGCATTGTGACTCATGCACATCAAGAGATGCAGATGAAACAGCTTTTAGGTACACATTAGAGTATTTGTCAAGAGCCTCGGTATATTTGAACCAACCTCTCAACATCAAACGTTTCAAACTTATAAGTCTAAGTGAAGCAGGGCTCCAGCAGCAAAATGATAGTACAAGCTGTGGTCTTTTCACATGCGTAAACGCTTATTCGTTGCAACGTCTGAAGGACTTTTTCGTGCCGGAAGACGATATTACTTCTCTTAGATATTGGGTTGCAAATCAAGCTATAGATGGTGACAGAATCAAAGGAAAGCATACATTTAAATGCAGCGACAACACAATGTGGGAAAGCATACCCTATAAGGAAGGGTTGCAAAGAATAACCAAAATACCTTTAGAGCGGCACGAAGGCCCTTTTGCCGCTTTGGCAAGGTTTCTGACTTCCATTTGATTACTCTCCTACCTAGCCCTATTAAGCATACAATGGTAAGGCAAATGTGAAGTTTTTACCGCTTTATCGAACAAACAGGCATATTCTGTTCTTGTAACGTATTGGAACGGATCCCCAACACCGTTATACAATTGTTTGTTGTCTCGTTTTTGTTGTAAGATTGAAAATTTTGGCCCTTTTCGGTATCTACGCAGGGTTATTTTTGAGCAAGTTTTACTGTTAATGACTTTGCGATTCTCTGGTGGTAGTGCAAGGCAAACTAGATAAGACTTGACTTTTTGAAAGTTTGGTGTTCTCTTGCTTGTAGAAGCTGAAAAACCTTCAGTGGCATAAGTCTACTGTTTATATAAATCGAAACTTTTGTACATTTTTGGGATTACAGTGAGCTATTTTTGAGCAACTTTGTGTCAACATGTGGGTTGGATAGAGCTGCTGTCGTTAAGGTACACGGAGCAAGGGAAGCTCTTATATCACTGCCTTGTCATCTCTAGAATTCTAAACTGGAAAAACCTAGTAAACAATTCTTTAACTAATCAAAAATCACATATTTCATTATATTTAATGGAATTTGGCAGAGCTGTAGGTGAGCAAATGTTTACTCATCTCAACCAGATTGTCTGAAATTCATCGGGTCTTTTTATATGTGAAATACATGACATGGCCTTAATAACAAGAAAAACCACTTTATTTATGTCTTTGCTATGAACAATATTTGATATTTTGATATTGGTTTCTTTTTTGAGGAGTTATTTTTTAGCAAATTTCGGTCAACTCGAGGATTTGGCCTAAATTCAGCAAAAAGTAGTGACTTTTCAATTTCCAGTTTAAACAAGACGAAGTATATATTTTCTCTTAAGAACTGTAAAAACCTCTAGGTACATGTCTAAAACAACCGAAAATTAACTTTAATCAATCTAAATAAGTGTGAGAACAAAGTTATTGATGAGCAACCAAACACCATTTCACAATGCGAATCGTCAGAGCGAATCGTCTGAATCATCATATCAATTCAACTCAGTTATATATAATCCTTATTCTCCTTGCTTCCAAAGTTTACTGAATTTCTTCTATGAACATTCGCTTCAGTTGCTTTTGCAATCCCGTGCGGCAATGCGATCTTGATTCCCCGTCCTGGAAATGCAAACCTGTTTTCGCGAAGCGCACCGCTCATTCCAATTTTGACATGCAAGATCGAGTGCACGTCCATTTAAAGTTTGACAGCGTCCAGAGGCGACAGTTAATCCAGTTTACAACTCGCTAAAATTAACACCCTCTAAGGAACTTTTGCCGGCGAGTCATGGGGCCAAGCGACCGCCGCATGAAACAAACAATACGACATGACACCTTCCTATTTGCCAAGTCCGAAAAAGCTGACAGGAAAAACTTGCTTCGTGCTCGAAAATATTGGGGGTATGTTACACGTCACCGTCTTTCTCGTAGTTTTCGAAATTTAGGGCAGTTTAAGCTTAAAATCGTTTGAGTGATACCCTGTTAATTCTCCATCGAAAAACCTTTGACCCTTAGAAAAATATCCGTTTTTAGCTGATTCCTAGGTTGCCCCTGAATCGGCTCCGACTCTATTTGAACAATGCACGACTGGCGATACTTCGAAATCCGTTAAAGTGCAAAGCCTGCCCTTTGGTTCTTGCAAAGTATATAGTGGATAATCACTGCCGATCCCAGTTACTTGGCCAACACAAACATAAAAATTGCCCCGTAGTTATTTTATCTTATCTCGGGCTTCTCGATAGCTCTGCGACGTTTTTGCGTTGTAATTGGCTTTTTTGCGGCCCTAAACTCACCATTGCCCCCAATAGGCACCAACTTAGTTCTAAAGTATCAGAAATCACAGCAACGCTACCAACACTAAAGAAACAACGCGAGACTGATGGAGTAGCAATGGGTAGCCCTTTGGGTCCGGCACTAGCTAACATCTTTGTCGGTTTTTATGAAAACAAGCTTGTTGAACAAACCAAAGAGCCCGCAGTCTATTTTCGCTATGTTGACGATACGTACGTCATTTTTGATTCGGAGCTGGAGTGTGACTATTTTCATGGAAAACTTAACTCGTTACATCCAGCCCTAAAATTCACTATAGCGAAGGAGCAAAACAACTCCTTGATTTTTCTGGATGTTTCGGTTCAAAAGGAGGGCGATTCCTTTTTCACCAGTGTCTATAGGAAACCAACATTTACTGGTCAATATATTCGCTGGAATTCCTTTAGCCCTAAAGAAAGGAAAATTGGTCTCATCAAAACCTTAGTTCACAGGGCGCTCATGATTTGTTCCAAAACTAAGCTCATTTCCGAACTTGATACAATAAAACGTATCCTTATTGAAAATGGCTACCCTGACGATATCATCTCGAAGTGTTTCAAACAAAAAATTGCCAGTTTCATCTCTGACAAGCATTTTGGACCTGGAAAGTGTGCCCTGTTTACCTCAAATTACCTTGGATTGGTGATGTTTCGCTAAAATTTGAAAATCAGATAAAAAAAGCCATCAGTTTCTGCTATTCAGCTGTGAATCCTCGTGTGGTTTACAGTGCTAAGAACATGTTTCCCTCCACCAAAAAGGATTGCATTCCTGCCCACAAAAAAAGTTTAGTCGTTTACGAATTTTGTTGCCGATGTGAAGCTCGGTATGTAGGACGCACTACTCAAAGATTTGAGGATAGAATAAAGCAGCATGTTCCCACGAGCATAAGGACCAAAACGTGAGCAGAAAGAGAGCAGCTGCGTCGAAATTGTAAAAGACGCAATGCCCAAATTAATTGCGATTCGGCTATAGGACAACATCTTTTAGAAAATCCAGATTGCGCTAAAACATACAATGACGACAATTTTCGTATAATTGGGCAAGCTAGATCGTCCTTTCACCTAGGTGTTTTGGAGTCTGTCTATATTTCAATGGAAAATCCCATTCTTTGTAGACAGAAAGAGTTCGTCTTTTCCCTTGGGCTCTTCTAAAGTGAGGTGTTAAGTAAATGGGAATTAATATCTTTAATTCGAGTTAATACCCGCGGGGAAGGCGCTCACAACTATTTGGAGGTTCGTGTCGTGCTGCACGTCCACCTCCACAAGACTGTCAATCATAATTTGCTAACTATTGTTGTACTAATTACCTCATGGTATCGTACAAGCCAGTTCCCTAGCATATCTGATTATTGACCGCTACACAGCACGTGGATCACACCACGTATATGCGTTTTTCGATTCGGAATAATAACTTTTGGTTGATATCAACGGACTTTCATTCGTTGTTTGGTTCCTGGTTAAGAGGAATTTCAAGCTCGCCGCTCTGTTATCTGAACTGCAATTATTCTCAATTCTGGCCGACGTAGACCTAGGCGGACCTAAATCCAGAACCCTGCGCCGATACCGGATAACACTTTGGATTGGGTGAGATCTATCCTTATCTTCAATTTTAATTGCGGTTTTACTTATTCGTATTCGCTTGGCGAGGTGCTGGTGGCTCTGGTTTCGCAATGGCTCACTCACCTTCCGCCTCAGCTAGCAATGTGGACACGGAGCACGCCTCTCGGCAGGATCTCTCTGACCGTCTTCAAAGACTCGATGACAGTGTAAGGCTTGTTCGTGAGCAGTCTAATGCGGGGGCCGGGAAAAATTTGGCAGCCCCGGCTCAAACAACTGACCGCCCTCAAGCAGGTATGTCTCTGATCTCGGGGGAAGGTGGGCCTGGTATCCACCCTGCCACGCTCGAAGCTGGGTTTACCCTAGGTATAAATTAGGGTCCCTTACAATCTGCATCACGGAATTGTGTTCCGGCATCTCAACAACCAACTGTTGTCTCAGAGTACATATTGGAAGAGCTCCGTTTTAAGTCCGTTGCAGGTCCGTTTTCAGTTCCCCCAATTTCTGGACTCAGCTAAATCGCTTTGGGGTACTTCCGAGGTCTACCCCAGGGAAGTTCCGTCTGATTACAGATTTGTCCTTCCCCCCCGCTCTAGTGTTAATGACCTTATCCCAGATAGGGAAGCCGCCGTCTCCTACACTGGAATCCCAGAAGCCATTGCAGCCATAGTTGAAGTGGGTAGGGGTGCTTTGCTGGCGAAATTTGATATCTCACGGGCTTATCGTCTTTTACCTGTGCACCCTTTCTTTAGCTCCCTCAACTAGGAGAACCTATGTCTCCGCACAGTCTCAATTCCTGCGCTTGTGCATCAAAAACGGGTGCTTAGCAAACAATGGTACGCCTTGCCCAGCTTCCGAACTAACATTACGCTTCATTGGAGAAATGCAAGATCGACAAGCATCATCAGTAAAAGTTTATTTGGCTGCAGTCCGGTCTCTCCATATCATGTTGGGCCATCCAGATCCCTTTCTCAACTGTCCCAGGATCCCATTAGCTGTCCTCCATTAGCGGGGCCTCCAACAATCTCAAGCATCTTATACCCGGCATTCCAAGCTCCCAATCACAGCTTTCATTTTGCATACCCTGAGACTTCAGTTGGTTTTGTCAGTTTACAACGATGTGATGATATGGGCTGCCTTTTGTACTGCATTTTTTGGTTGCCTGAGGGCTGCAGACTTTACTATTCCCCCATTTGGTTTAAATGACAAGCTTCATTTATCGCCGTCAGCTGTGTCAATTGATGGTTACCCTATTCCGAAGACAGTATTTGTGTTTTAAAAATTCTCCAAAACTGATCAATTTGGGAAAGGCTGCTACATCATCTTGGCAAGATCTGACTCACCCCCTATGTCCGGTGGCTGCCTTGTTGATGTCGTATTTACGTTTTAGGGGCTCCGAGCAAGGCCCCCCCCCCCTTTTTCATTTTGCTGATTCGTCACCATTGACAAAAAGTCGTTTATTTAACAGACTGCGTACCTTACTCCAGTCCATTGGCTGGAAGGGTAATTATACCTTGCACAGCTTTAGAGTTGGTGCTGCTACAACTGCAGACTCGTTAGGCTTCCCAGACCACCTTGCTAAGGTTTTAGGACGATGGTCCAGTGATGCCTATAAGTGCTTTTCAAAGTCACATGGTATATGCGAATAGTTGCTTTAATTATGCAGACTAGCTTATTAAATGCAGCAATTTTCAAGATCACATGGTACATGCAGAGTGATTTGCTGTAGTCATGCAAATTCACAGAGTATATGCAAATTGTTTGCTTTAATTATGCAACTAGCCTAGTGTATGCAGTGATATCCAAAGCCACATGGTATATGCAAAGTAATTTGCTGTGGTCTACAAACTTATTTCTTAATGCAGTGATTTGCTGTGGTCATGCAAATTCACAGGGTATATGCAAATAGTTTGCTTTAATTATGCAGACTAGCTTATTAAATGCAGCAATTTTCAAGATCACATGGTACATGCAGAGTGGTTTGCTGGGGTGATACAAATTCACAGGGTATATGCAAATAGTTTGCTTTATTTATGCAAACTAGCTTATTAAATGCAGTGATATTCAAAGTCACATGGTACATGCAGAGTAGTTTGCTGTGGTTATGCAAACTTACTCCTTTAATGCAGAGACTTGCTGTGGTTATGCGAGTTAACATGGTATATGCAGAGTAGTTTGCTGTGGTTATGCAAGCTAAGTTTCACACAGTATTCACTGCGTGACAGGTGTATCAGCATGATTGGCGGGTTAAAAAACTGAGATAGTTTTTTCCCTCGAATCAAACACCGACCATAAAGTATGTCATTGCTCAGGCAATTCAAGGGCTGATGCACCGAAAGCCCAAAATATTTTTCCTGAGATAGGGACTTAATTTTTAGGGGCCCCGCGTAGGAATTAACGCAGATTGGTCATTTATATCCAATCACGCGCTCTGCTTATCACCCTCTAGTGTTTTCAATCCGCATCTGGCTATTTATTCGGTCAGTTTTTGGTTATCTTCCGACGTTTGCATACTCGGAGGAGTGTCGGACGAAAAAAGTACTTTTAAGTATGCGAAAAATAGTTCCGCTTTTTCTAGCAATTGGAAAATAAGATGTATAATATCTAACAACTTCATTCATATGGCATTTCCTTGTTCATAGGAGAGGGGAATTAATTTATTGGTTGAGTAAAGGGAATTAGAAAACGCAGTTTGTAAGGGTGCCACGCCCTCGCCCTCAATATCTCAAGAGTTGAAACAAGAAAATTTGCTTATTATTTCAAAAAGTGCACTTAATGGAAATGCCGCTACAATTTAAGATGCTTCCTATTGCCCTTGATGTGGAGGGAGGAACAACTTAAACAACTGCTTACATTGTGATAGAATTTTGTATTTTTAATCACTAGGGAAATGCACCATTCTATTTATGTATGCATTTTACATTTATATTCAGTAAATTGCAGTCAAGTGGAAATGAATTGATTGACCTGCAGACACCAGAAAGTGGCATAATTGTGTCAGGGCAAGGTATCTTTGGGAACATAGCCTGCAGCACACCAGCCAAACCTCAAGTACAGACTACAAAGTTTGTAGCAATTATTTCATGATAATTTATTACTAAATAGGTATTTGGACAACCATACCAGTGAATAATGTTTAAAATCTGGGGCTCCCTGGTCAGGTAGCACAATCAAATTTCACACTCCATTCTGTCATATCTATCTACATGAATCAATCATATTTTGGTAAGATTCATACAAAGCCCCCTAAAATGCTTGTATACTGTGTTGTAGAGAGTAACCACTAATATGATTTAAGAAATTGATCAAAAAAGGAATGCCCAACTTGTATATGTCTTGAATACACCAAGGAATCATAAAAATATCTCACCGCAGATCTTCCATTTGCCAGCATTTCACCATTGCTTTGGAATCAACCCTTTATTTATTTCATATTCCTGCTGCTTACACAAACTATTGACCATCTTTACCTCTTTCGCAGGAAGCGTATTCCTAGAAACCTTGATGAATTCCTATGTCTAGAGGAGACAGCGATGACAAGGCTATCAAGAATTGATGACCCCCTCGCAGAGGACTGTGATGGGTAAAGTATCTTTTTGGTGTAATAAACCTAAAAATATGGTACTCTCAAACAACCTTTTTTGGCCAAGAAAAGGCAGGAATACCTCTAACAAGCAGAGGCTCCTACCTATAAATAATGTACAGCCAGTACGGACGAGTATTAGTTTGTATTAAGCATTCCCCCAACATTGTCTAAGGAACCTTATATTCTGACTCAACTATGTTATCTTTAACTTTTCAGAAAACAGTTTTGAATGCAATTTTTTTTATTAATAGACTACTTGAATGTCCTGAAGATGTTGCCCTCGATCAAACGCTGGATGATATAAGAGTCGCTGATGCACATATAAGAAAGTGTAATTTCTTGAAATATTTATTCTAAAGCAATGAGGACAATTAGGCAATATACACCATCATTGTGCAATCAATTATTTCAATTCTTGCAAAAAAGTTGATAAAATATAACAGCTTTGGATGCAGAAACTAGAGTCATTTTTCAAGAACAAAGTAGCGTTGCAATAACTTACAGAAAATATTGGCATAACAGCATTTCTATTTTTCTGTTGTGCATGGGCATTTAGACCCACCAGAGGTAGCCTGAGTACAGACCACAAACTAAAAGTATAGACCTTTTTGCGATTTGGACTACATTGCATTGTAGTCGTAGTGGCGGCCATGTTGGTAGACCTCCACAACAACTGGTAGTCAAAACAATCTTAAATTGATCAGGTGAACAACAAGTATAATATCGCAACGCGAGGAATTCTTTTACGCAGAGATAGGAAAATACGTGAAAACAATGAGCCAAGAAGCTAAGAAACGTTATGCTGAAAAAACAGCAGTTATTGGAGGGCAAGATCCTTATTTGATACCTGTTTCCTTGTGGAAGAGCGAGCCTGCCGGCTTTCCCCTGCTTACATACATCGATATGGTGAACTACCTCGTCCTTGGCCAAAACCCATGCTACTCAATGCAAGATTTTAAAAACTACAAAAGTCTACGATCGTTTCCTTTCTGGTTGGGTCCGTAAAGTTGACGTGTTTAAGTTTGATTGTGTTGACAGCAGGCCAACATCATACTATGTTGTACGAGCAAAAGTGAACCAAAGCCAACGATCAAGCGAAGCACCAGTACAGCCCTGGTTTATTTCTACAGAGGATGGAGCCGTTGTTGCTGCCCATTGTACATGTATGGCTTGGAGAAACATGTTCTCACGTTGCCTCTACAATGTTTTATGTGGTAGCTGCTGTTCGAATGTGGAAAAGCAAACCGTGACAGGAGTAGCTGCTTACTGGAAGTTACCTTCAGCTAAGTCTTAAGTTGAGTATGCCCCAATCAAAAAAATCAATTTCACATCTTCAAACAGCTTGAAAAAGAACTGAAAGAGAGATTGAAAATCGTAATGAACCATCTGGTCCAGATCAAGCACGAAGAGGTCAGTTCAATGCTTATAAAGCAAGTGATGGAAATTTTTCGAAATTTCTGGAAGAAATTTCCAAAGCAAAGCCTGCATTTTATTCTGTTCATCCACTCTTTGCTGATGGATATATTCCTGGAACAGTTAAGAAGCAATTAGACGAATTATCTGTTAGTATTAGCACAAAGACCTATTACTGAGGTGTAAACTTGAAGCTGATAAAATCACAGTTACAGAAGATCAAGTTAAGGCAGTAGAAAAAGAGACAGGGGATCAGACAGCTTCCAAAGCTTGGTTTTCCTTCAGAGCTGGCAAGATTACAGCATCAAAGATCAAAGCTGCTGTATCAACAACTTCTGAAAAACCAGCACTCAGCTTAATGAAAACAATTTGTTACCCTCAGATGATGAAGTTTTCAAGTGCTGCAACAAAATGGGGAATTGACAACGAGGAAGCTGCTCGGCAAGAATTTATAAAGCTGCAGTCAAAAAAACATGATTCCCTTCTTTTGAAAAAGTGTGGTCTTTTCTAAGCAATGAAAGCCCCTATCTAAGAGCTACACCTGACGGATTGGTTGAATGCTCATGTAATGGATGTGTGCCACGTTGCCTGGAAATAAAATGTCCGTTCAAACTCCGCAATGACACTTTGAAAGATCCTCCTAAGGATTCTTTTCTACAAGTAACAAAAGAAGGGCTACAGTTGAAAAGAAGTCACCAATATTACCATCAAGTACAAGCACAGATTGCCCTCACAAATACTAAAGTCTGTGACTTCTTTGTTTGGACCACAGCTAGTTCCTACCTTGAGTAGATTAGCTTTGATTGAGTTTTGGAGTCAACAAAAAAGAAGATTTTGCCAGAATTGGTAGTAAAGTATTTCAGCCGATTGCCAGTTTCTTATAAAATACCAGACATTGTTGCTGAAGAACACAAACACTAACAAATTGTTATGTGCATGTGTTTACATAGAAACTTGAAAACTTTAATAAACAATAAAACAAATCTGAAAACAATTATATACATTTATTCACTATATATATATACTATTAATGGAAGGTTACAGTTCATTGAAGGTAACTTTCTAAAGTTTTTCCTCTGCAAATGCCACTTCATATCATATATTGTCCATGGCAATTGTAAACCAGAAATGCTTGGAGGTCTTCACTTTTAACTTAGGTCATTCGCTTTGTATCAATGATGCTAAAATCTGCCCCATTGGGTATTGTGGAAGAGGACTTTGCTTCAAATGTTTCCATTGGTTGAAATGCCTCAATGTTATTTTGTTTTGTTTAGATGATCACAAATTATGTTCATTTTTTTAGATGAATTTTGCCTATGCAAAATATGTTCATAAAAGTTGATCTAAGGTTTCCTATCTTTGACAATTACAGCCTTTTAGTGGTCATTTCAAAAGATTGCCCCTCCCCCTATCCATGTGTTGAAATAATCAACTTAAAATAAACAAATAGTTTTGCTAAAACAATAATTAACATGCTTTAATCAAATGGTACAACTGATTGGCATAAATTAGTTAGTGCACAAGCTACAGTCACTCTTTTGTCCAAGATTGGGTTCTCCTGGCCCGTCTTTGTGATCAAAAGATTAATTGGTATTGTACTTTGTAGCATGGTGTATTTTTGTCGTAGCAATCCAATTACCCTTTCAACATGAAAACCAACATTTGCTATATTGCTTGACTTTTTTACTTCTTCACCACTCAACTGTTTTCCCCCTTGTGAGTGCAGGTACATGCATAAAACTTCATCAATGTCAAATCCTCTATCTGCTATTACAACATCTCCTGGCAATAAATTGTTCAAAGAATTTGAATCAATTGTTACATATTTATCGCTTGCTTTTCCTTCCCATCCATCTGATATGAACGAGATAGAACCTTGTGGAGTGATTCCGATTAAATACTTAACAGTATTATTATGTTTATAATTTGACCATGTTTGAGCCCTTGCATATAAGTTTGATGGGCGCTCTATAAAAACTAAAAACAGTCAATGATTGAAACAACTTTTAACTCTTTTCTGGCACGTAAAATTTGAGGAATATGCTAGAAAATGGTCAAATTTTGAAAAATAATTAAAAATGCAAATACAGGTGCAGGTTATTCATGCAGGATATGTCTATGAAGCTTGAAAAATAGAAAATAATTTAAATTTTAAAATAGGGCAAAAAATAAAAAATTTGCGCTTGGGGGAGAGATATTGGACAAGCCCCCCAAAATTACTAGTTTTCTCTCTTGGCCTCCCAGTTCATCAGGGTCAATGCTGCATGGCTTTTAATTCAATTTTATACTTCAATATACATATATTTTTCAAATCATATCATACTTTAGCAGATTAATTAATTTTTAGGGGGGATATGGGCAGGGGAAATATGGGGGTTTTATGTTACAAGCGCTTTTTGTGTTAGAAATAATAGATATGTGATTTATAGATTAAAGAAGCCCTATAATCAATTTAAAGAACTGATATATTTGTGCACTCTTTAAATTGTTACTTGTGACTTCAATTAAAGCTGGAGGACTCTAAAGTGAAAGAACTCTTTACTAAAAATAGTTAAATATAACTAAACAAAACAGAAGAAAAATCGTGAACGTCCATCATATAAACATAAATCTTTATCTGGGTCCTTTGTAGCCCTTTGAATGGTAAATTGAAAAACAGTTTCTTTTCTTCTTTACACATAAATGTACCTCACAACCACTGCATGTTATTTCGGATCTTCCTTGTTTGTCACCATAATGGGCACACACTTTGCAACGACCACGACTTTCGCTGAAAATCGAAGGTGGGTAACTCCAGATGGAAACATAGAAACATTCCCTACAGCTGCTGGAGGGGCTTCACCACTTTCTATTTCAGCCAGTTGTCTTATGACTGCCTGTCTGTAGCTTAACTGGTCATAGTCCTTATTTCTTTGCAAGTCTGATCTCTCAGAGTGGGATTTACAAAATTTCTCAACCAGGATATACGAGTTGACTATTGCAATATCCAGCAAATGAAAGAAAAAAACTTTCCAATATTTTTTAACCTTTCTTAAAACATTGTAAGAACCAATGAGTTGATCTGATTGGTCAACACCTTTCATATTTTTGTTGTAATCCTCTATTGCCTTTGGCTGGAGAAATTCTTTTATTTCAAATACACCAGTCTTTGAATCTTTCTGTCTTCTTTTGCAAGTGGATGTCTCAGATCCTGAATGAATGGTTGACAACAGAGTCACTAAGGCATTGTCCTTCCATTGCTGTATCAGAACATCATTCTCTTCTCTCATCCATCTCTGGTGCCCTCTTTGTGCCTTCTTTGACCACATCTTTCGGTCCTTCAATACTTTTGGAAAATATTTTCTATTTCCTGCAGTCACCCCACAGCCTAGTATTCCTTTATTTTTTAACTCACAGAGCAAGGGAATAGAGGTATAGAAGTTATCTGTATACACTCTATAGCCTTGCCCTGTTAGATCAGCCATCAGCCCAACAACCACATCATATCCAATACCCATTGCAGATGGTTTTGTACCGCGTTTTCCAAGATATACATCAAATGCATAAGTATAGCCAGTTTTTGAATCTGCGAGTACAAAAAATTTGATCCCCCATTTTGTTGGCTTGTCTTTATTATATTGCCTGATGCCTGACCTATGTTTTGATTTCACCATTCTTTCATCAATAGCCACTTCTCTATCACACTGAAACAATTCTCTGCATTTATTCTGGATATGTTCATAAATGTATCGAACTTGCCTTAGCTTGTCATTCTTATTCTCTCCAGCTGGATCATTACCACGAAAGAAAGCCATGATGGCTCTAAATCTCTTCCTAGAAGGAACAAGTCTTTTAGCCCAGGAACCAGAATATAATGTGGCAGATGACCAGTATAAATCCTGTCTTTTTAGGTCAACCAGACCCATGAAAATTAGGCAAGCGATAAAATTTTTGAATTCCCCAACAGAGACCTCTGACCACCCAGATTCAGAATTTTGATAAGACCTGTTTGCTGCAATGTGGGCTGATGCATATTTGTTGGTAAATGAACACAGCATTCCAATCAATTCTTCTGTAAAAATAACATGAAGACGGACAGTTTATTTGCAAGCATGGATAATCTTCCTGCACGGGTCCTTGCATCAACTTGAATACCTGGCACTCTATTTGGCATGAATTTTATTTCTGGAACATAGTTATCTTCAGTTGGATAACCTTCTTTCCAGTCTGAATCAGCTAATGTTGTTGAGCTTGAGGCTGCTTGCCTTACTGGAGATGAAGTTTTCCTTCTGGCTATGAGCCTTCGTTATTTTTTCAAAGGAGGCTTCTTTTTGGAAGAAACTGAAAGCTCATCCTCCCTATCTTCATCAGAGCTGTCTTCATTGTCGTTTGGTCGGTTACAAGCGAATAATTCGAATAGTACGATTATTCGGTTACAAGCGAATAGTTCAAATAATACGATTATTTGGTTGGAGACGAATAGTGCGAATAACCTCACTGTTGGAGGTCCACAATGGTTGTTTAAATAGCTGTGACTCATCGATAAGCGTTGACTATTCGAGTAACCGTGACTGATCGAATAGCAATTGCCAACCGAATAGCACTGACTGGTAGAATAACAAGGATTGTTCTAAAGCAGAAAGGCAACTTCCTATCTTCAATCTTAGAGAGACTTTCATGGATACAGCCTTTTTCAAAAATCGCAATCCCAAGAAATAGTTACAAAGCCAATAAAGCAAGATTGGAAGGGGGCAGGGGGAGTGGAGCGTGGATTGTGGGTGGTGGTCATGTGGCTTTTCCTCGGAAAATTTTTGTGCTACAGCGCCTCCGACGAAGGGGAGGCCGGGGGGCTATGGCCCTACAACTATTTTGCAGAATAATATAACTTTTCACAAAATAATTTGTGGTGAGTGTTAAATTTTCTTTTGATAGATATTCCAATAATAGATATGTGTATATGAAGAAAATATATGCAGCATAATACAAAGCTAGTATATAATATACTATATACAAACATAGGTATTCAAATTTAGTATATAATATACTATGCCAGTCATGCTAAAATTCTGTTTCAGAATGTTACTAGAGTACAAATGCCATGGCAAGATTTAAAATATAAATAACAGAAAAAATTTTCCAAGAGAAGATAGTAAAAAGCTATTGGAAATTGATGATGGCCATGTCAGATGAAATGTTAAGATACCATGTGAAATAGGCACAACCCTATTAAGAACATTTTTTCATTTTTCAGAAAACTATTTGATAAATGAAAAAGCTGTGTGAGAGGGACAGCAGGAGACATTTTCAATATTATTTTAATTTATTGCATAACAGTCACAATTTTGTTTTACCACATCTTCAAACATATACACTGAAGTTATAAATATAGCGGCGGCCTTTCGCTGGACAAAACATTACATTTACTCTTTTCTTAATAAAGCAAATAAAAACAAATCCTTCAACGTATTAATCGGGAGTTTATTGGATCTACATAAAACTGTGTCTGTATACGACTGCGTGCAGATCGACGAACAGGAATTTCTTCTGTGGCTCTTTTGTGATATTCGACATTATCATCACCATTATCATCAGCAGCAGCAGCAATGTTATCGTCAACTCTTTGTTAGACCTTTTTGAAGAATGAAGAGTTTCGGGAAATGAAATGATCTCCGTGTCTAGCAACAACCTTTGATCCATGAACACGAACGACTTTGTAAGGTTGCACGTTAAATCTAGATGAGAACTTGTTCGTTTCTTATGCATACAGATAACCAGGTCACCTACTTTAATATCGCATTCTTTCGTGTTTCTGCGTTTATTAGCATAGTTCATCGCATTTTCCTTTCTTAGCTGATCATTCTCTCTCGCTTCACGATGTCTGTTTATGTTCTTGTGCTTTCTTGGTAGCATAGGCAGCTTTCCTTTAACAGGTCGATTGTATAATAACTGTGCTGGCGGAACTTTAGTTGGCTTCGCTATCAAGAAAGATATCGAGCACACCTACATGTCTGTCTCCAAAAGAGTTGCTCTGATTTCCATGCCAGAGATGGAGCTGGACTGTATCATCGTGTATGGTCCGACAAATCCAGTCTCAGAGAAGGAACCCAAAATCAGACAAGCCTTCTATGAAGATGTGCAAAGAGCGTTGAACTCAAGCAAGCTGAGCAGAAAAATTGTGATGGGAGATCTTAATTCCAAAATTGGAAATGGTCACCAATCAAGCTTGATTGGAAGGTACACAATGGGCACTCGAAACTCAGGAGGTGACTGCCTGGAGGAATTCATTCAAAAGACCCAAATGATGATGGCCAATAGCATCTTCAGGAAACCTTTCTCGAAGCGAGCTACAAGATAAAGGACAAACACATCCACAATCAGATTGACTACATCCTAATAAACAGGGCTCTAAAGCAACATCTGGTCAATGCTGATGTCAAGTGATCACAAAATGGTCATTGCCAGCTTTGACCTGAAAAGAAAGAAACATGCCAGAATATATGGGAACCAAAAAACAAGACTTGATCTGAACATCAATAGTGAGAAATGCAAAGAAATGGTGCGAGTCTTCCAAGAAAGCACAAACACAAAGGAAGCAAGCATTGCAAATCTCACACATGGTATGAAGGAGTCCCTGAAACTGGTAGAAGTTGTGAAAAGAACCCCTGAAGCTGCAACGCCCATTTGTGATAAGATAAAAGCCATCAAAGATCAAGTGAAAGAACTGAATCGAAGAATGAAGCAATCTGGTGAGGAGAGAAATGACTAACTGAAGAAAGAAACGAACAGCTTGAACAAGACCTACTGCAAGCAAATCAAAGAAGGAGCTAACCTGAGAATCGATGAAAACCTGAAGGATCTAGAGAGCAAAAGCCATGAAGCTTTGTACTTTGAGGCTATCAAGAGGATGGGAAGAAGAAAAAAGGCAAAGCAAGGCAGAGCAATGATCCAGCTGGAAAATGGATCCAAAACCGCGAATGAGAACATCATATGCGATGATCTCAAAAGCACTTTGAGAAATGTTTCAGGGAAGAGGATGGCAAAGTGGAGGAAGAGCCAGAAAAGAAGCCCCTCCAGCTGCCTATCTTACCCGAAGAAGGCCGAGAGTCAGTTGCCAAGCTAAAAAATTCGAAGGCAGTGGGATCCTGAAAGATGCAAGTGCTGCGGCGATCGCAAAGGCAATGAATGACACACTCGTGAAAGGTGGAAGCCTCGAAATCGGAGATGGGACGCTAATCCCGCTACCAAAAGCTGGGAAACAGCATGCAGCGCCCATCTTCAGGCTTATCATCCTACTCAACACGCTATGAAAGGTGTATGCGAACATTGTCCTGAAGCGAATCACTTCAAAAGTGGAACAGTACCTGCCGGAATCTCAAACAGCGTACCGCAAGATGAAATCAACCGCGGACATGGTGTGGGCGAATCAAGATGTATGCTGCCACGGCACAGCACTTTGACGTCAAATATGAAACCCTGGCCCTAGATATGAGCAAAGCCTTCGACTCAATTCGCCGAAGCGCCCTGATAAAGGTGATGCAGGAAGTGGTGGAAGAAGATGAGCTTGGCATGATCAAGAAGCACCTAGAAGGAGCAAGGCTCCAAGTACGTGTCGGCCAAGTCCGGTCAGAATAGTTTCGAAACTGACAAAGGCACACCGCAAGGAGACGTCCTTTCGCCGACCCTGTTTACATGTTACCTTGAGCACGCCCTATGTGACCTGCGTGCCAGAATGCCGGGGGAGGCAAGAGTGGTCAAGTGTGCATACAGTGACAACATAACCTTCATCGGACCAGAGGACCTGATTGGAAAGGTAGCAGCGATCGCGAAAGAAGTGCTCCAAAGACACCACCTGATAGTAAATGAGGCCAAAACAGTAAGGAAGAAAATTACCCGCTCGAAAGTATCCACAAAAGATATGAAGGTTCTGGGCTGCCTAATAAACGTGGAGGAGAATGTCGCGCAAAGAAAGCGCATGGCCGAAGTGGATTTCAACAAGCATCACCACACAATGACCAACAAACACCTCTCGCTCCGAAACCGCGTACGCGCCTATCAAGCCCTGGTAGGCCCTGTGCTTTTATACAATTGCCAAACATGGGAAGCTACAGCGAGGTTGATTGAGAAGGTGGAGAGTTTTGAAAGAAGGTTACTAAGAAGGCTGCTACGTTCATTCTGAATTCGAGGCACAAAACACCTGCCAAATCAAGCCGTCTTGGAACGGACGGGGGTGAATGCGTGTGGTGACGAGATCCGAAAACGCAGATGGGCATACCTCGGCATAACATCTGGCATGAGGGACCCGCCAAGGAAGCGATGCAAGAATACGAGCGGAGGGAGAAAAATGGCAAAAGAAGAAGGGCAAGACCGAAGATGAACATTGCGATGCAGAAGGACAGGAACAAGTGGAAAAGGAAGATACCACCAATACCATCAAGGCGAGGAGAACGCATGAAGAAGGCGCTGAAATACCTGAAGGATTTTGAATGTGTCTGAGTCCTGTAGTCTTGTTTCTGTAGGTTACAATTACTATAACGTCATATTAATTGTTATACTCCTAATGAATGAGGGAGGTAAATAAACTCATGAACAGGGCCTTCGTCTTAAAAAGATGGACGCCCATGCCCCGATGTTAAAGTTAAAAGTCGTTCGTGTGAAGCTGTGTTTAGAGGTTTTTTATGGATATGTGGTGGTTCAGAGAAGAATACATATTTCTGCTGGTCATGTTTAGTCATGGAGACCATTCGGACGTAAGAATATTACTATTTTCTATCAGAACAAGTGCTTTGTGGTACAAAACTTCACAATTGCTAGAAAAAGCGGAACTATTTTTCGCATACTTAAAAGTACTTTTTTCGTCCGACACTCCTCAGAGTATGCAAACGTCGGAAGATAACCAAAAACTGACCGAATAAATAGCCAGATGCGGATCGAAAACACTAGAGGGTGATAAGCAGAACGCGTGATTGGTTGTAATTGACCAATCTGCGTTACTTAACACCTCACTTTAGAAGAGCCCAAGGGAAAAGACGAACTCTTTCTGTCTACAAAGAATGGGATTTTCCATTGAAATATAGACAGACTCCAAAACACCTAGGTGAAAGGACGACCTAGCTTGCCCAATTATACGAAAATTGTCGTCACTGTATGTTTTGGCGCAATCTGGATTCTCTAAAAGATGTTGTCCTATAGCCTATAGCCTATTAGTCCTATTTTCTATCAGTCTTGTCACTAATGACTATGATTCTATCAAAATCTTATAGTTTCTTAATATATGATATTACATATCGTTTACCTACCATGTTCACTCACACTGGTAGATTTATACGTGGCTTACTTTTGCTGCTACAGTTGATCTTGAAATGAAAAAATTTTACCCAAAGAACATATTCCCCTATTTCCCTCTCCCGTCGGAAAGTCTCGTACATAGCGGCTTTTCTATTACAAATTGAAGATGAATAGCAGGGCTTTTACCGAGAGGGGGTAGTCTAAACAGCCCTGCATATGTAGCCACCTTTTACAAACGCAAAGAATTGTGGCATTTTCATGAACACATTTATTCACAAGACACCGATTGATCAGATGTCCCTGTCATAGTCCCTGCAAGAAGCCATTTTAGTATTACTTATGCTCAAGTTTACGAAACTGAGCATCTATAACTTAATGTTTAGGTTTAGGCATAGTTAACTATGGTTTAGACGTTTAGGTAAAGACTACATTTGTAACATTAGTATTTTTGCCAAAGGTGTATGAAATTTCACAGAGTGATACGCTCCTCGATTTCTACAAACAACTATTTGAAATTAAGAGCAGTTTGATGCTAAAATCGAGCTAAATATAAAAACAAGGTTGCAACTCCACTATAACTTTTATAAAAATGTGGCTGATAATAGAAGAATTTTTATCAATTTATTCACATAACTTGTTTCAGATGAAGGCTTGCTTCGTGCAACCAACTGGATTTGCATCTGATGGGAGAAAATTTGTCGAATGTTGCTAACAGGCACCAAGAATCAAAAAGTCAAATGACATGTCACGCTTCTTACAAGCTTTTAGGGAATGTGGATGTGGCCAGTGCACATGATGAAGCAAGACAGAGAGAAATTCTGGGACATAATGAAAATGCATCAAGATATTCAAAGATGATGAAGCACCATATTGGTGTGGCAGTCTACTTGTCTGCCCAAGGACTCCCTTTCCGGGGGCATTCCGAAGACAATTTCATTAGGGGAAATTTCATTGAATTGATGGACTTGTTAGGGAACTACAGTCAAGAGTTGCGAGTTTTCCTATACAAGGAACGCATAAGTTATACCTCCCACGACCCACAAAACGAATTGATCAAATGCATTTTCCAAGAAGTCCAGAATGAAATTGGAAATCGAGTAAGTGCTTCTAGATATTTATCCGTAATGATGGATGACACCAGTGACTTGAGCAACATGGAGCAGTCGGCTGTTTCAGTGAGACTTATTCATAATGGGAATGTCGGAGAACATTTGCTTGGCCTCACAGATGCATCTGACGATCAATCTGCTGATGGGCTTACAAAGGTCATAATAAAAATATTAGGGAGCTACAATGTTACTCCTGAGACAGGAAAGAGAAAGCTGATTGGACAATCATATGATGGTGCGGCGACAATGAGTGGTGAGCTCAATGGTGTGCAAAAGAGAGTGCAAGATTACCTTTTAGATGAAAATCCCAGAAGTGGCTAAATTCTTTTGAATATTAGACAAGCTGATAACGTTTTTCCGAAGCAGTCCCAAGCGAACGCAAAACCTTGGATATAATCTTCCAAAGCCTGGTGATACAAGGTGGCTTTCTCGAGACACAGCCATTACTGCAATCGATTCGTGCTTCGAGACTATCGGCACAGTCTTATACCAGATGTCTTTGAATGGGATAGAGAAAGTCGACACCCAATAGACAGCCAGAGGTCTTCTTGCCAACATCCAAAATGTTGAATTTCTATGTTTACTGAAGTTGTACAGGAAGATCTTTGAGCATTGCACGCCAATTATCACTGTTATGCAGAAGCCAACATTGGATGCTGTTCAGCTGAGATCTATGCTCGACGACTTCCAATGTTTTCTTGCTGCACTAAGCTTGAAAGACATTCGGCAAATTACACTCGATGCGGACCCAAGTTTCCCAGGAGAACGAGCCAGAGCAGGATGGAGAGAAAGGGAAACGCAGAATAATGGATCCAAAGATGCTTGGAAAGAGAAGCTGTCGGTTGTGGCATCAAAAGTATGCATCGAGATTTCAGGGCAGATTTCATGGAGATTTGAGAACCTCAAAAAGTTCAAGTAGATGGATCTGATTCACCCCGCCAAGTTTGCAGAAAATGTCAGAAAGCCTCCAAATGAGATAAAAGAGCTCATCAGAGAATTCGGAGATTTTTACCCATTTGCCGTTCATGACATAAGTTCAGTGGAACACAATTTAGAAGTTTTATACAACAACCACAAACGAAAGGAACAGCCACGCTGCTTCTTCGTAAATGTGCGAACGAAAGGAACAGAGCCATGAAGCAAAGGAGAGCAAGGCACAGAAGTAATAAAGCAAGCCATCGTGAGGGAAGTAGCTCTGGTGACCAGGTGATGGAAAAGGTGGTAGACATGCAAGAAATTGAGGAATTTGATATTAGAGAAAGTACGGGTGTTGAGGGAGAAGTTTCACACGGAGAAACATTGAGTATGCAACACCTGCTCACTGTGATACATAGCACGGACCTTCCAGATGCTCTTCCGCAGGCAATGGCTCTCCTGGAAGTTGCAGCAGTGACCCCACTCACAAGCGTACACTGTGAAAGAGTGTTCAGCCGTATGAAAAGAGTGATTTCAGAATCGAGATCAAGAATGTAGCAAGAAAGAAAGGAACACCTGTTTTCTTACAAGTTAAGCATGGTGCATTGCGATCATTGGCAAAACAACCAACATTTTATCAGAATGTTGTTAGCAGGTTCAGAGAGAGCCAGGGGCGCCTACCCTGGGGGGGCCTATTCTCGTCGCTGTTTTGTTTTGTTCCTGACTATTACCTTTTCAAAGAGACCGTTACTAACTTAGGTGTTGATAGAATATGGCTTCTGTGTTGACAATAGACCATGGAAACCTCATTAGACCTGAAAAGCTGCTGGGCAGTCTTGCCAACTGAGAACAGGAGAAAATACATTCAGCTTGCAAACTTTCTGCCATTTTAAAGGAAAATCATGCCACGCTCGGGTCGTGTAGAGAATGAGAAAATAAAACAGATTAAAAAGGTTTCTCAAGAGCCAGGACAGACGAATATCGGAAACTTTTTTCAAAAAACGACAAAGGCTGTGACAGAGGACAGCAGCGAGAAAACAGAGCCGAGTATTTCAAAAGAGGATGACGTGTCTCAGTGTCCTCAGAAAGCTTCGAATGAGGAAATTCTTGGAGAGCTATGGGTCAAAGAAGAACTGCAATTTAATGACCAAGACAGAGAAGCCAGCAAGTCAAAGGGAAGATCATTTTTCCCTGCCTGGTTATCGCAGTTTGATTGGCTTTTCTATCATCGTCAGAAGAAGGCTGTTTTTGCCAACTTTGCTCGGCATTCAAACAGAAAGAAAAGTCACCCTTTGTATACAAGAGTGAAGCAGAAGGCTTTAATAACTGGAAAAAGGCAGTGGAAAAATTTCGAGACCATGCTGCATCAAAACCGCACCGAGAAGCTGATACAGAAAGCAGAAGACAAGGCATCCCAGATATATCCGTGCAACTTGACAAACAGAATTCGGAACAGCAAGACCGAAGGTTCAATGGACTGATATCACACCTTTTTACATTGAAAACTTTGTTAAGGCAAGGAGCTGCTATAAGAGGAAGGGACGACACCAATTCAAATATTTTCCAGTTTAATTTGGACAAATCACGAACAGATGAAAATCTTAGATTTTTCCTGAAATCAAGATCGTACTTTGGCCACGCTATTCTATCGGAGCAAGAGCAAATGCTGGTCTTGGAAGCGAGGATGAAAGTTTTGGAGGAGATAAGAGGAAACGGGTACTTTGCGTTGATCGCTGATGAAGCCACAGATGTTAGTAAAAAGGAGCAACTTTATTGGAATACGCGAATGTGAGGAGGGTATTTCCGCAGAACAACTTTTTAAGGTGATAAAGGATACGCTGATTAGATGCAGGCTTTCACCAAACATGCTTACAGGCTGTTCATTTGATGGAGCTTCAGCGATGGTCAAACTGGGACGCCTGATCAATGAATATACAAATGGTCAATCAGTTTACATTCACTGTCTAGCACACTGCAATGACCTGATTATCAGAGATGCCATTGCCAAAAGCTCACTGTTTGCGAACGCAACGCTGATGTGTCAAGATCTTTATGCGCTTGCAGGTGTCTCCCCTAAAAGAATCATGCTTTTTGAAGAGTTGCAAACTGATGAAGATGACAACACCAACACAAAAACGCAAAGGTTGCAAAATTTGTCAGTGACTAGGTGGACCACAAAGAGGGAGAGCGGCAAAGATAATAGTAGACAAAAGACTTGCTCTCTTGGAAGTACTCCAGAAACTTAAGGAGGATAAATCAGTTACCGAGGTGGTAAAAGCGAAAGCTAAAAAATTGAAAAAGGACTTATAAAGCTTTAATCGCGTGTTTGGCCTTACAGTTTTTTACGAACTCCTGTCAGTATTTGAGGATCTTTCAAGAAACTTGCAGCGAGTCGACTTAACTGCAGAGTTAGCTCTTTTTTGCATCAAAAAGGTCGACATAAGAATGAAGGAGCTCAGAAATGATGCAGAGTTTGAAAGACTTATCAAAAAGGTCGAGACCATGGAAATGGTATCCAGAGCGAATGAAGCTTCAGAGGGGAGAAGTAGGAAAATACCTAAACGGCTTGACGATAACGACATGCTGATTGACACGGCAGAGAAATTAGGTGGTGTTCCATCTGCCAGCAAGAGTAAGTCCGAACTCAGACGACTTTACTTTGAAGTCATAGACTTGGTAACAGTGTCAGCAGATGAGAGGTTCAACCAGAAAGATTTGGGAATCTTGAAACAGATTGAGTATCTAATCCTTGGCTCAATTAATGGGGAGCGAATCGAGAGCAGATCATTCATTGTCGATGCAATAACCACCCGCTTTGATGGTTTAGATGCATTTTCTCTTGCCGAAAATTTGGATGAGGTCCATCTTCTTTTGAGAATGCATAATAGCAGGGCGGACATCCCTAACAAGATCAGAAAGGTAACTAAAGTGAGAACAGTTGCTGAAGTTATGAATGCACAACCGGCGAGTAAAGAATGTATGCCAGCACTTGTCAGTCTGATTCGCCTGTACATGACCATCCCACTGTCCTCAGCCTCTGCAGAGAGAATATTCAGTGCAATGAGAAGACTCAAGTCTTGGATACGTTCAACAAGTGGTGCAAACCATTTAAACAACGTAATCTTTGCAAATATGCACAAAGAGGAAATTGATGGAATTGACGTTGAAAGAATTGCAGGGGAGTTTGCAAGAAAGAATGACCAGAGACAGTTATTTTTCGGAAGACAATAACAAACTTTGAAAAACCAATGGCGTCTCATACAAAACTGACTTTTTTAAACCACTGGAATAAACAACTATTTGATCTGCTTTTGCTTATTGTGATTATCATTTGCCTCTTCACTTTCAATGATCCTGCAACCCCGACTTAATTTAGGTTTAGATTATTTAGACTTAGAAATCAGAATTTTCCAACCATTTAAATCACCATGATCATTTAAATTTCATAAACCAAACGTTGCGAATAGGGTCGTTTCAAAAACAACAACAAAACTATTTTTAAGCGCATGCGCAAAACGCTGGTGGGCAAGAAAACAACAATGGCCGCAGAAGCAACAGCGAGTTCTATGTCGTCTTACTTTCGAGGTCTCAATTCTGTTGCTCGTAATCGATATTTAGACAAATTGAAATATGCGAGGGGTACAAAGTGTTTACCGGACCCGTATCAGTTAAGTTTTGGCTGGTCAGACAGTCCAAGGAACTGGCCAGACATTACTTTTGGTGATATTTTCATGTATTTGATCGAGACGCCTGGTAGCTTTACTAGAGAAGAGCTGAAAGCCTACAAATCTCTGGAAGCTTACAAGTGAGTTTTTTTAATGAATCACTAGTTATGTACCGGCATAAGTTATTTGTTGAGAATTTTACTGAATTATTTTTGTCTGAAATGTATTCAAAGTTTGCTGTTGATTTAGGCCTTTTAGCCGAATGACTATTATTGGCCTATATTTCATTTTTACATCATCCATTTTAAACTTATGGTGTATCCACAGTTATAACTGAAACCCATCATTGTCACAGGTATGTTATAAGTGGACACGTTGGCAAAGTTTATATGCATCCAGTTGGTACAAATGTTCCCTACTGTTTCCTCAAGGCACAAGTGAAACCATCCCAAAGATTATCTGGATCCTTCCATCAACCTTGGGTGTGTGTTGAGAAAAGTACTGGCTCAATTTATTGTGCACATTGCAACTGCATGGCAGGGTGAGATATATTTTAATATTTCATTTCTTTCATTTTGGAATAACATGAAAAGACACCTTGTTCTCGTCACTTGTTCACCTTGTACTCCCCAGAGTATGGAAACATTGGATAATGACCATAAATACTAACATACAAACATATCATTTGTAGACTTGGTGAGACATGCAGTCATGTTGCTGCTGTACTATTTAAAGTAGAAATGGCAGTCAAGGTTGGTATGACATCAACCTCTTCAACAAGTGAAGCCTGCAAATGGAATGTAGCATTTAAAGATGAGGTGAATACAGTTTTTCATTTTAAGAGAGATAATCAGATGAATAACAGAACCAATGAGTTAACCTTCCAAAGAAACTTTTTAGTTGAAATACATTGTTTTATCCATTTTTGTCCTCTTTGTGGTTTATAAAGCACTCTCTAGATTACTGTAAAAAATTGAAATTTAATTTACATGACATGAATTGATAAAAGATTTTTGCAATTTGAAGTGTCTATCTTTTGTTAATATTGGGTAATTATTATCATTATTATTATTATTGTCATTACTTTAAACATACTAAATTCTCTGATATACAGATTTACAATTTATTGCTTTTTTATACTTGTACAGCTTGAGCCACTCACTATTTCTGAACAAGCATCATTGTTTCAAGCCAATCACAAGAGCATTAGGGAATGTCACAATCCAACTGGATCTGATCCCCTTCCCTCCATTGAAGAGCTAAAAGAATTACAACAAATCTGCCCAGACGCATGTCTGTTTGGTATAATTCCAAAGTTAGACAGTGAAGAAACTGACACTGCCTCTGAAGATGAATGCTGTGGTGTCTTTCCTGAGCTCTTACATGGTTTGTTTGAGGAGAAAGTCTGTAATCTTGAAGGTAGCCAGCTGGCATCTTATGCTCAGTCACTCTGGGCAAGGTACAAAATCAGTGAGCAGCAAATCAATAATTTGGAAAAGCAGACAAGATCACAGTCAGCCAGTAAATTATGGCACAAGCATAGAGAGGGAAGGATCACAGCTTCAAAAGTACATGATGTTGTTCATATGTTACCTTCTACTGACCCATCTAATCTTGTTTGTAATATTCTTGGTTATAGTTATCATGATTTGTCCAAGGTACCTGCCATAAAATATGGAATAGATAATGAGAGATCTGCCAGAGAGTGGTATTTTGATGAAATGGTGCCTCTGCATGACAATTTTAGCTGCCATGAGAATGGATTCTACATTTCCAAGACACAACCTTTCCTTGGTGCAAGTCCTGATGGCATGATCAATTGTTCTTGTTGTGGCAAAGGATCTTTAGAGATCAAATGGTCTTTCAAGAATAGGCAAAGGTCAGTTGAGGAAGCAGCCAATGAAGATCCTGATTTCTGCCTTGACAAATCATTTATTTTGAAGCACAACCATAGGTACTACACACAAGTGCAATTCCAAATGTATACTTTAGAAGTGCAGTACAGTGATTTTGTAATTGCCACTGACGTTAACAAAAAAGTCATCAGAGTTTCATATAATCACCAGTTCTGCACCAATCTGGCTTCATTGTCAAAAAGGTTCTTTTTCGACAATGTGCTCCCTGAAATTATCACCAAAAAACTTTATTCAGAGCGAGCAGAATCTACAATAAGTGATGAAGATTTATGGTGTGTCTGTCGCAAGAAAGCTTCTGGAAAGATGATTATCTGCGCAGGAAACTCATGTAGGATTAACAAATTTCACTACAAATGTGTTGACCTACAAAGGAAGCCAAGGAAAGAATGGTTTTGCTTGAATTGCTCCACCAAGTGAAGTACCCTGGCCTGTTGTCAATGACAAACTGTTTGATGACAAATTTGATGATAAGAATCTTAAAAATTTACTGGTTAACTAATTTTTGAAAAGTTCAGTTATTTTTTATATAAGTAAGTAAGTTTTTTTGCATAAATCAAATTATGAATTTGATAGTTTGTTGGTTCAGCAAAGCATTATTTTCATTCTATTCCTTCAAGGAATTATGTTTCATTTCTAGGGTGTTTGTTTCTGATTTTATTATTTCTGATTTCTGATTATGCTACTCTTTTCAATGAAATGCTGTTTCCTTGTGATATTATTTTTTTCAAAATTAACAAAGGCCTGCTTTTAAAAGAGACTCATCCTATATTATCAGTAGTTCATTCTCTGTTAGTCTCCCATAAAAAATTCTGGAATTTGAAGCATGATTTGCAGCTATTTATTTTATTCAAGCAAGTTAAAACATTCAAAGGTCAGACAACCTAGTTAAGTAACAATACTTTCAGTCAGGCCATCTTCTAACATCTCTTGTATAAAAGAGGGAATATGTCTCGAAACTTTTTATCAGCAGATAAGAAAAATGTGGGCCTTTTGGGCTTCAACTTTGCCCCTACCACCATCCCTGATTTAGCACATTCATTTAACTATCTGATAATACATAGAATTGTAATCTTACATGTCATTAAAACTAGTTGATTTGATGATACAAATTAAAAGAGTTGGTGTGCAAAGATGTAGAATACATTAATACTTCAATATTGTGCTCGCAATGATATGAAATTAACACAAAAATTTTTTAGATTTTTAAATTTACCAACTCTAACCTTGAAAAAGAATAACAGGTATTGCTTTCAATCAAATTGTTCTCGATAACCTTGTACAATATAAGCAAGATGTTCCAATAGCTATGATAAAAAACAAAGATAAACAATTTTGATTTGGTGTGTGTTCTCTCTACTTGATAAGCTTTGGCAGAAGATTTGTTACAGCAGCACAAATGGTTATAATGTTGTCAAAATTTGGAACCATGTTGATTTGCATAGTTGTGCTTAAGATGCGAAAATTCTTGATTCTACCAATGGCTCGCTCTACATGAATACGGACCCTTGCAATTTGACGGGATTCTTCAACTTCTTGCTGGCTTAATTGGTCCTTGCCTTTAGTGAAAGCTGGTATTACCAAAGTAGCATTATGGTTTGCAATGTCATCTGCAACAAGGAAGCCTCTGTCAGCCAACACCTGATCATTATATTCCAGAAGGTCTAGAAAGCCACTTCTTTGTGTAATAACTTTGTCAGATACACGTCCACCAAATGCTTTTGACAAAAAAATTATAGCGCCAATTGGTGATATTCCAATCAAAACTTTAAGGGTGTTATTATGCTTGTAGTTTGACCAGGTGACTTGTCTGGCTTTAAGATTTCCTGGACGTTCAATGAAAACCTCGGTACAATCTATAATCACCCTACATCTTGGAAAACATCTCTTGAAGACTTTTGGAAGTGTCCTTAAAACATCCCCTTTATCAGGCCAATGAATAAAGCCTTTAAGTTTCTTGGCAATAACTGGAATGCTGTTGTTGAGTATCCTTGAGACTGTTGCTTTGCTTATGCTGAATCTATATCCCAAATCATCATGGAGAAGATTCAAACGAAGCTTTAGGAAGACAATAAAAAAGACATCTTGTGGAACAACAGCATCAAATGTTGGCAACTCTTGGGATACATACTTAAAAAGCCATAAGAAACAAACAATGGATGGTATGCCAGTATAGAACTTAACCTTGTAGTCTGTATCAAGAAATTCATGACCAAATTTTGATAGCTTCAATTCTTTTCCAAGCAGTCCTTTCTCTGATCTCAAACTCTGTACTTCAGTATTTAATAAATCCATCTCATTCCTAATTTTTTTCTGAAAATCGTGCTCATTATTTTTAGAAATTGTACTTTCAGTAACGTCATCTTCAGCAGAAAGTTCCACAACAGTACTCTCAACGATCTGAAATGACAACTCTTTTTCACTCTTCGTTGAGTCGTCTTCTTTTGAAAATGACACGCTCTGTGCTTCCTGGATTCTTGCCTCCTCTCTCTTCAATCCTCTTTCATATCTACCGGCATCCAAAACAGTCGAAGCTTTTTTCGAATCACTTTTCTCATAACCCATTTCCAGCGTTGGAACATAGTCTGGACTACGACTATCTGAAGAGGCTGCACCTAGAAATATAAGCACATATAGGAAAATTAGTGTTTCGTCATAGATACATTATGCAAAATGCTCCTGACATTGGTAAGTGGAACAGCTTTAGGCCCGTTAGGCCATGTTAGAAAAATTTCATAAAAACTTTCCAAAACACGAAATCAGAGAACAAGAGTTTACTTACCGCTTATAAAATGTTTTCCACAAACTCTAACATCACTTCCCAGAGGAGGGTTGTATTGTTTGCGATGAATTGCCGCCAACCAAACTCTCCTTCTATTGGGTTCCTTCGGCAGACGGTAAAAGCCTAACTTTGATTCTTTTGTTTGACGATTTGCACAACCGATAACGATGCAACTGTTGACCATGACGATTAACTTATGATGAGTAATTGTTTAAAAATTTGAAGAATAATTCAATTGCAAATTAAGCGCAACGAGCAATGAATCGAGATAAGTCAGCCTATGTTTACAACAACACGCTAATGGCGGATGTTGTCTTTTTGCCCACCACGGCAACAAATAGGGTCACGTGACAGAAAATGTGACGTCAGCTGAAACGACCCTATAAAGCCATTTTGTACCCACTTGTATCGAGAATAGTGTCAAAATTGTATGGGTGGAACATACCAATATTTTATAACGTACCAACACCCACTTCAACCCAACGAATTTTCGATTATTTTAATGGAAAAATTCTACGATTTGCCCTCAGCACCAGCACTGCCCCTCCTGCCCTTATCTCCAGCAGGCGTCCCTGGAGAGAGCAATCAGCGACGTCTCGAATGATTTTCAAGAAAATAACTGCAATTTTTTTTATAGATGTGCTCGAAAAAATGATCAATTTGCGATACACGTTTGTTAGAAAAATTAAATAAAAACAACAATAATGGAGCTTAGACAAAAATTTTTCTTTTTTTCAAAAGACTTCATATCTTAATAGAAATTTTTGTGAATTTTCCAGAAACGAGCGTAGTTTTTGGAATAAACAATCATTTAGGAGCAGTGATAACTTTATATCTGCATCCCTCTTGTAAAGAATGGGCGTTTCCGGCGTTTCAAGGGGCGTGGCCACGAACCCTGTTGTTCACTCGCTTCGCTCGTGATTAATAGCAATTTATTATTGCTCTCTGCCGCCCCAGCGACTCAACAAGGACATTTTGAAAATTGGAAGTTATTTCCATGCCCTGCATACACATTTCCACAATTTCCTTCATTTAAATTGTGGTTTCTGGTCTGCTCCTGACTGCATGGTACAGTGTTTGAAATGAAACTCTGCTTTTCTAAGCATTTTTGTTCTGCACTATAAATTCTCCATAGGCCATCTTGGTTCAAGCAGGTAACAAGCGTCTCAGAATCTGGAACCTTATCTTGCTTTGTAGCTTCAAGGACAGATAGTATTTGTTGCCCCTCCTTGGTTTTCCATTTACCTGAATTTGACATTTTCTTGTGAAGATTTCTAAAAATATATCCTCCAAGGTACTGCAAACAAACAATTTCTTTATCTGAAAGTTGCTTAGATTTTGAAGGCTTGAGAAATTTCTTTTTTCTTCAGTATTATACTTTCTTGGCACATTTAAAATATTGACAGCCATACTACTTGAAAACAAAGTAACAACCTTTGGGGAAAATATTGGAAAAAATAATGGTGCATGTTTCACAATGTGGAGGTAAAACTCAGAAAAAAATTTCTCTACCTTTGCATGAGACTTAGTAAGGAGACTACAATTTGGCTGAAGACTATGGAGCAGCTCATTTAGGTTTCCTGGTGCAACTTCCCTACAAATGTCCTAGACAAAGTCATCACGAATTGGTTTTGGATAGCACATGTTCTTTGAAAGCTTAACTGCTGTTTCCTTCGCAATTTCTACTAAGGATGATGCTATTAATATCCATGTATCCTCAACAAGTTCCATGTCATCATCTGATCTGTCCCTAAGTGCTCCAATGTTTCACAGAGATGTGTCTGGTTACACCTGCTTTACTTTTGCACGGTTTTTTGCATGTGGTGCATAAAAATAAACCAGGCAGAACCTAGAAGAATAAAGGACAAGGAATTAGATGAAATCTGTGCGTAATGTTTAGAGTTTGCTGATTTATCAAAAAAGGCTTTTTAACTGACAAATTCTTAAATAAAATTTCGATTGGAACCACTTTTTAGGTAAATGAGGCCATTGAAAATTTTAGGCACTTTCGGGCCCCATGACGTTGCATTTTAACCTCGCAATTGAGAACAATGCTGATTTGAATGCCCCTTTGCTATGTTGCCATGCCAGTCTCCACATTTAAACACACGAGAATTGACGATGAATACATAAACAAATGAAATAAAGGCAGAAGTGGTATTTTGTAGAACCTAGGCATTGATGTTGAGACCGAGTTTAACCACCATTACAGACCAAGAGCCATGCCACATTGAATTGATGACACGCCAGATAGTGCAGTTCAACTGAACTTGACTGGGTAATAACGCAAAGAGTTCTGGCAAGTTCTTGACTTCCACACAACATCTCTTGAAGACAGCTTAAAAGTGGCATTTCAAATCATTGAGCCTGCAGTTTATCTCTTGATGTCACCATATTCCAATGATCAAACTGACCAACAAATGATACACGCCTTGGTTAATATTTTCCCGGCAGTTTGCAAGGCAGATGAGAAGGCTCTTATATTTGAACTTGGCATTTTTAAAAGGCACTGTATGGAAAATGAGAAAGATATTCAGGATAACTCTGCAGCTTCCAGTTAGAGTTCAGGGTTCAAGAATCGGTTTCCTTTGACTGGAAAATGCAGGAAACTTCTCTCAACAGCAACGAGAACAGCAGCATCGAATGAACGCAGTTTTTCAAAGCTAAACTAAAGCCATGAAGCAAGTAAGATTGATTAATCTCATGAAGCTTGCTTGGAGAAAGATTTAACCGATTCAGTTTAGCCAAATTGCCCAAAAACAGCATGCGTAATTGACAGAGGACCAGTTGATAAGACTATTCAAGAACTTTACATTTTTTATGAGAAGCATGATTTGATAGACATTTTCAAGAGCATGACAGAATCATCAATCTCAAAATGATTGATCACAAATCATTGTTTACTGATGATTGAGGCTCGGCGATTCGGTTTGTGATGCAGGCTTTCTGTTGCGGACTGACTGCATTTTACTGCATTGCGGACAATCCGGACTGTGATAGACCTAGTCTTGTTATAAGTACACGGAAAAATACGCTCAAATCATTGCTTCCAATTTGAAAATCATGCAATACGAAGAATTAGATACTGTACTGCGAAATGGTGACATTATTACCGAGTTGTTGAAGAAGTCTTTCAGTGAAAGACATATCAATGAGCAAATATTAATTTTGAAAGAAAAGCCTACCCCAAAGATTGGTACGCGGGAAAAGATTGGCTGTGTGGAAATGAAGTATGAATCTTCCTTTTTGTTGGTCTAGCATATTGTAACTAACAAAAGTTCTGCTATCTGGCCAACAACCTTCAAATCAAACATTCAAACATTTGCGATAGACATTCAGACTTTGATTAATTCCAATAAAAAATTTAGAGCAGATAACAACAAACAATTTCATTGAAGTAAACCTTTAACAATTCTCTGTCGATCTGTCGAATTTATTCTCAATTAGATGGTCCCAACTCGCGAATATTGTAGAAAATGTTGAAAATTTTTGTGCACAGCCTATGACATTTTGCCTGACAGACATCCGCACAGAATTTCAAAAACCTCATTTCAACATGCAACAACTACTTCAGGCTAAACCAAACACGTGTATTAATCTCAAATGAGCAATAACCTACCTGGGAGTGGTTTTCTCTCAAATTTAAACCACAATTTTCAAGAAAAGAATAATGTATCGACTGCATCAGTCTCCAAAGAAACCCTGCAAAAGTGTGGATAATACAAACATTTGTACCTTAAGGTGGTCCTCGACCTTGAAGATGATTTTTGGCTATGTTTTTGAAAATCTTTGAATATCTTTGAAGCTTATTGTTCAAATCACACCAAATCTCGACACAAAGAACAATAACAACTGCGTCAGATTTTATCATAAGAATAAAATGATTACGTGGTTATGGTGTATTTTACAGACCAGGAAACCTGGACCACAAAAATGCTCGAGAAATGATTTTTGTGAAGTGTTAGCTTACCTTAAGGTAATATCTGTTTCAAATTACTAAACATAAAAACACATTATAACGAGTTAACAAAATTATTGTCATAGCAACCGGTTCTATGGAAACTGCAAAAACCCTTCTTCCTGGATAACTGTCAACAGAGTATACAGATTTTGTCAACTCATATCAAAGACAACATAAGTACGAAACTTCATACCAAATTTGATTGAAAAATATGGCATGCCGCTTTGTTTATCCCTTCTAAAAGTATTAAAATGCTGATTTGCAAAAAAGAGCTTTAAAGTTCTGGCTGTGCATATTTTCAGATTTGACATCATGCTTCAAAATAATCATCTAAAAGAGTTCAACTGAGGTCTTTTTGGTCCATAACTAATTGGTTTTAGAATATTGCTTCCTACAATTTGTAAATGAAGTATTTTTAAAATGTACCTGTACATAAGGTTATACGAAATGTCCTTTTAGTTATTGCATTTTTTCTTTTTGCCGATTTCTCCCCATAAACCATTTCAATGCTCTTTTCATCAATAAACACTTTACATGCATTTTATCCTTGTTATTATCTTTCCATAGGTCTTTCTCTGGCATTTTATGAATAGGGAAACCTCCAGAGGCATAAGCTGTTCCTGCTTTCGTATTTTGTTTTCTGATCTTTCTTAACATTTGCCGCCTTCTTTGATAATTTGTTTGGCATTTGGCCTCAGCTTTCTTTACCCTCTTCTCATTTGCAGATTTGTAACCTTTGATGGTGTTTGATCCTACAGGCAAAATACCTAGTCTTTTCAGCACATTCCCACCACTGCCTGCTCCTGCATTCCATTGTAAAACAGATGATGCAACACAACATTCCAGGCGTTGCTTGCCACAGAAGACTCGTTTTGGGCATTTTGACCAAAGGAGATGTTGAAGGCTTCATTCTGATTCTGTGTGGGCCCTGTTTGACATCTGCTCAAGAGGTCATCACCAGATAGCCTTTCGAAAATAGGTTTTAGCTCATTCCTGAAAACTGATGGCAAGCACTTTCTTCGGTCATAGGTTGTTGAGTTGGAAGCTTTGTCTCCCTCAAAATCGAATTCTCTCCTTCAGGAGAAAACTAATGCTGAATATCATCTGGCTCATTATCACTTTGAATGCAATGATAAAATATTGCCTAGATTGCTTTCTTTATCCCCTGTATATCCTTTGTGTGATTTCATATAGCATAACCATAAAAATTCTGGAGCGAGTCTATTATTGCTTAAGTCTACCACATCCACCATCTGCTAACTTCCTACCCTTGTTTTTATTTTTAAAATTTCGTAAATTAGAGCCCATTCGCTTTTGGATATGCCCAATACAATCCTCTTTCAAAACTAAGTATCCATCTCAAAACTTTTAGAAACAAGCATCCGCAACTTCAGTATATGACGATGAATCACCATCACCAACATAAGTTGTATATACAAATTGGTGTTTCTCCATTGATCTTAAAAACATTTTTACAGCAGTATCTTTATCCATTGCCTCTGAGGAGCCTTTGTGGTTAACAGCACAATGTTCTTAGTGTTTCGAATTCCAACTTTTGTGCCTATCTGAATCTTTTTCCCACTTGTCTCTAGATTTACACTCAAAACAAATCTTAGACTGCACTTCGTAATCCAATACTTCAAGATATTACTACACGTAAATCAAGATATTACTACACATTATTTCTGTAGAAACACATGAATTAAGACTCAGAATTTGGTCTCAAGTACAAATATATTCTTGTCTCATCTGTTTAGACATAATAATGATTTTATTGAACTCAAAATGATGTTGCCTTGAGGGAGAAGGGGGTCAATTTTCCAAAAGAGGGGGAATATGATCAAAATTTGGTTTACATCTATAGTGAACACGAAAGCTGTAGCTGAGTGAAAAAAATCCCCTACATCTAGATACCTAACAAGTAGTTGAAAGTGATTATTGACGATAAATCATTTCTCCAAATTTTTCAACAGTGGCTTAACTTGACTTTTGCAAACTAGAAATAAAGACAAATAATTTAGAAAGAATAGATTACTATTATGAAAATTCTAGTTGAAAATTATTTCATGCTACTGGCTAAATTGTTGGAAACATTGTAAATTTGCCGTGTTAACATTTGCATACATGTAGACGCATTTTCGGAATGTCAAATGTGAAGTCTCTTGGATATAAACCATGTACAAAGCAGGTTGCAAATGCAATGGCAAATACCGCACAGTCACTTCCATTCTGTTGTTGTTGGACTGGAACATTAACTAAATCAATGTATCAACTGTCAGCCATCAAACACTTTACCTGTTCCGTCAGCTCTTCCTCAATGATGTCATGGTACAGACTGTCAAAGAGATTGACTTTTCCTGGTTTGCATCCGATAGAGCTGATACAGACCCAGTGCATGTGCCCAGTATGCATTATTTGAATGGATTCAGATGTTACTATGTCAAAGTTTCTTATAGGCCCAAGAGTTGTTTTTTGAAAGCTCTCTATTAAAGGATTGATCTTTTGTAATAATAATTGTGATTGCTGAATTATAGATCAGTCACACCACCCAGAGGGTAAACTGATTATGTCAAAATGGTTTTCATTCAGTTCACCAAGTGCACCCCTTTTATCTATGTGGCCTACAGTTTCATTTGTTATTAGAACACCTGATTCATCATCACTGGAGTCACTTGAAACATAACTTGCTGAAGCACTGTCAGCAATCGTACCATTGTCAGTTTCTTTTTGGATACAAACTTCAGCTGTTGATTTTGCTGCTTTAGCTGTATAGGAAACCTTACAGGTTATGCACATCCATGTAGTTTGGCTATTATTGGGCATTTTCTTGTAGTCAAGACAATTAAGGTGAAAATATTTTCCACTTTTGCAATTTTCACTGTGGCATTTCAGGAGCCTTTCATTCTCTATTGGCGTTGAGTGACAAACACATATGGTATCAAATTTTAAACCCTCGTCATTGTGTTGGTTCTTTAAACAGGCTTCTTTTGATATTTTCCTACTTTTCTTGCATCGGAATTCAGGTAGCAAACAACAGGTAGGGCAGTACCACTCCTTTGGGACTGGATCAGAAATTCGTAAGCATGCATAATGAAACTCCTTTATTAAGCACGTTGGGTTACTGCAGTTCAGAGTACTTCCTTGAACTTGCATCCTGCAGTAACAAATAGAAGAGGATTTTGTCTCTGGCTGAGTTGGCTGTAAATTTAGTAGGTGCTGTTTTCTTGTATACCAACGTGCAACAAGCTCAGGTAAAATGCACATTTGCCAAACTTTGGTTACCTTTGGAACAGAAGCTTCCCAATGATATATATCTGGAAAGATTCTTTCCAAAAATAATATAGGCTTACCACAGCTGAACACACACACAACAAAGTCACAAAATTGTCTACCAGCTACTTGCAATTGTTGTTGTACTTGATAATAATACTGGTGCTTTCGTCTCAGTCTGAATGAGTCATCAACTTTTTACAGACAAGAACTTTTCCTATTTATGTAGCTTGCAAAATCACTATCGTCACTTGTGTAAGGGCATTTGACTTCCCCACATCCATTACCACAGCAAGAACATGTACAAAGGAAATCGGGTGTTGCATGCATCCAGGGATGTTTTTTGTAAATGAAAACCCCACATTTCTCTATTGCAAAATTGTCATGATTTGCAGACATGATAGTTTTGTAGGTCTCTATGGCTTTACTTTCATTTTTTATCCCATGGTTGATTGCTTTAGAGTTTACTCTAAATAACTGGGGGTAACATATGCTCTTAATCAGAGAGATTGATGGTTGGGCAGGATTTGTGTGTGCAACAGAATAACATATTGAAGCACCAACCCTTCCAGCTCTGTGCTTAAAGAATGCTGTACCATTTGATTGGTCTCTTGTATCACATTCAATTAATTTAATGTCAGAATCAGAAAGTTTAACTTCAACTTCACAACACATTTGCAACAATTCAGGGTAGGTAAGTTTCAAATTTTCATAATCATAAAATTCTCATAATTTTGGATTCCGTCGACTTTTCAGTACAAGTTGTTCTGAAAATTCAGGTACTAGGGAAAGGATAACAGGTTTCTTGTTGCTTTCATTTATCTTTGAGAAAAGAGCATTCATCTCTGCACCAGAAGGAAACGGTACTTCAGGCACAGACCGTGGCACAGGCCTTACTGTTGGAGAGAAATCTGACATAGAAAAATCATCAATTTTTTCGTCTAACTCGGCTTTTAATTATCTGGCAGACTTGAAATTGATATCTTTAACCTCCGTGTACGGTACCTACTTCGTTTACATATGTTGGAAGTAGCCAAGTACATTTAACTTGGGTACACGCTAACTTTCCGTTAATGCCATTCCACGCTTCGATATAAAATAATACGCTTCCAATATGTGAACAACATTCAGCTTTGCAGCCTAAGCAGTGAGCATAAAAGGATAGTACCTTCCCCATTCGCAATAATCCATATCGCAACCAGTGGATCGTTCATACGTTGTGTATGTCGAACTTTTTCTACAACCACATAGTTACTTCCAATTGTTTTCCCTTGCACACTCGTTATAAACACGGAAACCATGTAGTTGTAGCTTTCTAGACTTATGTAGGCTTTAATCTGCTCCAAATTATAAAAAACTTGTTTCCAAAACAAGATAGGAAAGAAGATCATTTGCTTCAATCGGTGGAAGACATTCTGGATCCAGCTTCTCACCTACGAATGAGGCAGGGTCAACTTCAATAACAGCGATTTTTTGCAAATATATGGTAAAAACGTGAGATTCAAGTTTCTTTGCATAATCACAAAGTACGGGTAGATGTTTATCATCAATATTCTCCTTGGTTTGACTATCTTCGCTCATTTTATCGCTAATTTTATCGAGTGACATGGCGAAAGTTTAGTCAAAACACGGTTGAACACTTGATATTCGAATAGCTGCTTGTGCACCAACATGGCGGACAGCAAATTCGTGACGTCACGGGAATGAAAAGAATAGTCAACTGGTGAAATTTTATATCCACTCTCGCATTATTTATCAGTTTTAGATCAAGGAAAAGATGGCCAATTCTACTGATACTACAAGTGAAGCCAACAGTAACCAATCGTTAGTAACCAAACTGGACATTTTATGTAGTAGTCATGGAATTGATGCAAGCTAATGTGAACATTGTATAATAGACGAAATTTTTGAGCATTGTTGAAATGATTTATTATAATGTATTGTGTAGTGAAACTTGGTCAATATCTGGTCTGGAGCCAGGAACAGGATATTCTATTGTGCCGTGTGATATTGGTGAGACAGCCATACCAATTTAAATATGGATCTCAGGAAAGGGGGCAATAATGGGAAAAAATAGCCCATGCGTTAAATCTTACAGAACGACCAATCTTTTCAGTTGACCAGATTTTCAAAACTTGAAAAGGACTTTAAAAAAAAGATGGCAGCAGAAGAGAGAGCAAGTGGCATAGCCCCTGATGAGCCTTCAGAGCTTGACCAGGCTCTGGAGGAAATTATTGGCCAGTCAGCTACTGCTGATGAAAGTACAGCAACAAGAAAGAAAGATGTGGAAAAGGAACAGGCAACAGCAGAAAATATGAGGAGAAGGGCAATGGAAAGCCTTTAAGGAACAAGAGAAAGAGAGGGGGTAGAAGGTACAAACAAAAGGAAAAGAACAACAGGTACCATGGAATATTTATAGGAAAAGTCTGTTGCACAGAAAGAACTGAAAATGGAAGAATTGAAACTGAAGAAGATAAAGCTGGATATGCAGGAAAAAGGGCAAGGCAATAGCCATTCTACTGTATTTTGCCCAGACTTGCCACGAATGAGGGTCGATGATCAGCCCCCATTTGCAAATACAGGGCTAGATTTTGCAGGTCCATTGACAGTTGCAAGTAAAGGTAACAATGATGGAGAAGAGAAGCTTCATGTCTGTCTTTTTACTTGTATTTCGACAAGAGCAGTTCATTTAGAACTTGTAGAATCGTTCAATGTTGAGTCATTCTTACGAGCGTTTCGAAGATTCGCAGCACCTAGAGGTTTACCGTCTATATTGGTAAGTGACAACGCCAAGACCTTTAAGTCAGCTTCAAAGGGTGTAAAACATCTTGTGCGTTCCTCTAGGTCAGGTAAAAGTCTTGGAAAGAAAGGAGTTAAGTGCAGTGGCGGCTAGTGTATTGGGGCTAGTGGGGCTCAGCCCCACCAAAGATTCCCAAAAATATGCCTAAATTCTTATTCTTAAATTGTAATGCCATTTTTAATTTCAGTATTCTCTAAATTGTTGGTTTCGTGACCTCCCTTTTAGCCACGATACAGCTTGTCAATATAATTTATGTGGGTGACGTCCTGCGACCCTCGGTTTCTTTGAACAGGAAACAAAGAACTTGCGTTTCAGACACTAGTTCCCGAGCTTTTGGGGCTAGCCCCAAACGAAAGGAAAGCTGACCAATGAAACGTGCTGTATATCTTGCCACCTCCACAGTGGTCGTTCGATGATTGGTTCAATGCCCTGAATTTGCTTGGATTTGGGGCTAGATGAAATTAGCCCTGAGCAATTCAATTCAACTTTGACTGAGTGCGTAACATGATACTTCTGAACTTCAAAGTAAAGTGGAGACCTACAAAGAGTGTCATTGATTCGACGACTTATGTTCGTAAGCTCAAAATTTGAATATTTTCAAATATCATGAAATGAATGAAGTGGATTGTCTTCTACAGAATCCGTTTTGTCGACTGACAAGTCAAGAAAAACTTGAAATAAAGAGGTTAGGCCCGCATCATTCAAGGGATATCCCCATCACTCAAAAGTCTTCTGGTACCGTAAAGAATCGTGCCTTTAATGCAAGGAGTTGGTTCGAAAAAAGCCTTGGCTGACTGTGAGTTTTTCAGAAAAAAAGAATTTTCTGTTTCCTGTGTCTTCTTTTTGGAGGAGAAGTACCTTGGACAAAGACCGGTATTTCTGATTTGAAACATTTAGCGGAGCGTATTTCAAAACATGAGTCGTCCTCAAAGCATATGACTAATAGTTTACAACGCGAAACATTTGGTACTGTAGACATTGCTTCATCTCTAAGCGAAGGACATCGTCTTTCTGTGATACGCCACAACCAAGATGTTGAAAAAATCGCCATGTCCTGAAGGAAATCATAAATTGTTTAAAGTTCTGCGGAACTCATGAACTCCCCCTACGTGCTCACGACGAGAAGAAGGATTCTGACAAGCCGGGTGTTTTTCTTGGTCTCAAAAATTTTGTTGCGCGTTTAGACAGCCAGGTCGCAGACCACTTTCAACACGCAACATTTTTTAAAGGAACAAGTCATACAATACAGAACGAATTGCTGGACTGCATGTTTAAAGTTTACAGGGAGGAAATAACGAAGGAGATTCAGGAAGCGCCCTTTGTTTCAATACAGGCCGATGATACCATGCAATGTATTTTGATTGTAAGGTATATCAAGCAACACAAAATTATTGAAAAGTTTCATGGATTTCTGCAGCCCACTGATAAAACAGCTACAGGCCTTAGTACACTTATACTTGAGGAAATCGATAACTACCATATCAACGAAAAGTTGATTGCCCAGACTTATGACGGGGCTTTAGTCATGAGTGGGAGGACAGGCTGTGTTCAGATCAAGGTTCGGGAGCAATGCCCAAACGCTGTGTTCATACACTGCTACGCCCATCAACTCAATTTAATAATGCAGCAAGTAGTATAATCCATAACTCCGGTGAAAATATTCTTTGCCAATCTTTCCGCCTTCCCAAAGTTTTTCTCGCTGTCAACGAAACGAACCGACGCCTTGAATGACATAACAAGACATAGAGTGGCGAGGGGCTCGAGCACAAGGTGGAACTTTAAAAGCAGAACTGTAAATAGCGTTTACGACATGAGAGAAGATTTAGAATAGTGTTTCTCCTCTGTATACAATGGGCAAGGGTGGTATGCAGTATCTATCTCCGAAGCAAGTGGCTTGAAAAGATGGCTCAGAGACCCAGAATTTTCGTTTATCTTGGATGTATTTCGGCAAATGTTTCCCCATACAGAGATTTTGTTTTCTATTTTCCAATCAAGGAATCTCTTGTGCTCTGCAGTAAGCAACTGTGTGGCTGCAATCCAGGCAATTAGAGACGAAGTTGACGAAATTGCAGAAAAACATTTTCAAAACGACGGCACTTTTAACAAAAATAAAAATGCTGCAAAGGAAGTGTGCGATGTAATTTGCTGCCAGCTGCAAGAACGTTTCTCTAACGTTGAGTATATCGATGCGCTCAAATTGATCGATCCTTCGTTTTTTCCAGAGCACAAAATAAATTTTCCAGAAGAATACACTCGCGTTGCTTGCAAAAACTATCCAATTTTAAAAATGGAGAAATTGCGCACAGAACTTGCAATAATTTGTAATAACAACACTTTCAAATTATTGAAAACTATAATGGATCTGCACACATTTTTCAGAATGCATAACTTACAAGACACATTTTCCGAAGTTTTCAAACTTGTCCAAATCAGCTTGACAACAACTGTATAAAGTGCAGGGGCTGAACGATGTTTTCCACGCGAAAACGCATAAAGACGTGTCTGCAAAATTCAATGGGTCACGACAGATTGAACGCCCTTGCCATGCTCACGATTCATTCTGACTTTGTGTCTAGCCTTGATGCCTTTGACAATAAAGTCATTGAGAAATTTGCCAGTTTAAAGAACAGAAGAATGAACTTTTTTTATAAATAATGATGTTATGTTCTTTAAAAAGTTGAATCTTACATATTCCAAACAAAATTTTAGATTATAGTAATTACTGACGTTTCTCACTTTATTTATAGTAATCACTGATTTATAGCAAAGCCGCTCACTTATAAGTTACTAAATGATAGTAAACACGTGAAAAACATACCGTAACTACAATCGTTTAGTTGTTGTTGTTGTTGAGAGTATGGCGGCTGGACGTTGTTTTTCGCACTCAGCTCGTACAAGCGCGTTGGTTGTAATTGCTGGACTGCTTTCACCATTATTTGCCCTCCTGCACTACAGACACTGCAAAGATCATAAACCAAAAACGGTTTGCTGGGGAATTAGGACGTTAAACAAACCACTACACCCAAACGTGCAAAGAAGTTCATCGTCATAAAAATGGCCTAAGTCAAAGACCAAGGAGCAAACGGAAATTTTTCAAATCACGGATTTCACGTTATAGAAATTCTAACTGTACTTCCCAGTTACTAGAGAGCAATGAATACCTTTTACTCATGGCTGGTGATGTACACCCAAACCCGGGACCTGTTAAGCGTTCTTGCTCTGTTTGCCATAGAGCAGTTGCAAAAACACACCGAGCCTTAACCTGCAATGGATGTGCCCAGCTTTGCCATATCGGCCATGTATCAGTAACTGAACACAAACGGCTGGAGAAAATCAAAACTTGGTACTGCCCTACTTGTACTAACAAGCAAATCTTGGAAAGTAAAGATTTGTTACCCTTTGCAGATTGCAGCAACCTGCAAGAATTTTTCCATTTTGCAGGTCAAACTAATGACAATGGAGATACCTGGGATGCAATGTTTAATGAAACAATTGATCAACAGTTTTCAACAATTGATAGGACATCAAAAGAAACAGCAGAAGAAAGGCTCTTAGAATTGCGTAACAAGGACAATAGAAATGTGCTAATCTGCCATCAAAACATAAACAGCATACAAAACAAAATAGAAGACCTAAAAGAACTGAACAAATCCCTGAGTGCGCAAATTTTATTTATAACAGAGACGAAAATTGAGAACACCTACCCAGATGAACAATTCAAAATAGAGGGTTACAGAATTTTTAGGGAAGATAGAAAGAAGGGTGGAGGAGGCATAATGGCCTATGTAACAGAGCAAGTAATTGAAAACTCCAAAAAAATGCAATGAAAAATTCGAAGTTCTGGCATGTAGCATTGAGCTACCTGGAGTCAAGTTAATTGTTCTTTGCCTTTACAGACCACCAAAAGCTATTGGAAAGGAACACTTCCTTAAAGTCGAGAAAGAGATAAATGACATTGTAGGCTGGGCACCAATGCAGGGAAATAAATTGGTAGTCCTAGGGGATTTGAATTTAAATAGACTACAACCAGAGAGTACAGAGGGAAAAATACTTATTGGATTAGAAGAGGTACATAATCTGCAATGCATGATTGAAAGGCCAACCAGAGTCACTGATAAAACACAAACATTAATTGATGTAATTCTCACAAATATCCCAGATAATTTCCAGCTAAGCGGGGAGCTCGACTCCGGTTTAAGTGATCACTTTATGACATTTGGCCTGATGAATACACGTATCAAACAGCATAAAAGGAAAATATTACCTTCCGTAGTAAAAAGAATCTGAACCATGAAGAACTCAAGAAAGATATTGAAGCTATGCCCTGGCAAGTGACAGAGACATTCGATTCAGTTGACGATAGATGCCATTTTTGGCATGAATTAATAAGCCAAATCATTGACAAACACCTACCATTAGAAAGGATGAGAGTAAGAGAGAAAGATGTACCTTACATGACTCTGGAATGGAAAAAAGCAATCAGGAAAAAGAGAAGGTATGCAAAACAATATGGAAGAGAAAGAAATGAAGAAAACAAAAAACTTAGAAATGAATAGAGGAATAAAGCAACCCGAGAAAGGCGGTTAGCTATAAAGGCATATTGGAGAAAATTATCAGAAAAGATGAAAAACAAACCAAGAGAATTCTTCAATGCATTTAGACCATTTATACAGCCCAATACGAAGTCTTCCAATACAAATGCTATCAGACTTAAAGTGAACAATGAAATTATTAGTGACCCGAAGCTAGTCTCCAAACAATTCGTGACTTATTTTGCAGAGATGGGTCACATAGATGAAGTAGAGCAGGAAGAAACGAAGTCTCTTGATATGCATCCAAGTGTCATTGCAATAAAAGACAACTTTGATGTCAGTTGTGAATTGAAATTCTCTTTCCTGTCCCAAAAAAGTGTCGAAGAAGCTCTCTCATGCATCACGCAAGGAAAGTGGCCCATCGAGTGGAAAAAAGGAGAATGGGCACCAGTTCAAAAGAAAGCAGATAAAGACGTCCATGAAAATTACAGGCCAATAACAGTTCTCAATGCAGTTGACAAAGTTTTTGAGAAGGTGCTCAGTGAGCAAGCTACACATTCATTTGGCAACAAACTAAGCCCGTGCTTGACAGCATACAAGAAGCAAAACAGCACAGAAACTTCGCTGCTGAGACTGATTGAGGATTGGAAATTCGCCCTGGACAATAAACAGATAACAGCCATTCTCTCAACAGACATGAGCAAAGCCTTTGATTCCATGGTTCCAAGTCTTCTGCTAAAAAAGCTTGAATCCTATGGCCTGGCCGAAGATTCTCTGAGATTAATAACATCCTACTTTGAGCAAAGACAGAATAGGGTCAAACTAGGAAATATAAGAAGTGAATGGAAGGAAACAACAAGAGGATGCCCACAAGGATCAGCATTCGGTCCCATGTTGTGGAATATCTTTCAAAATGACTTGGTCTTCAAAATAATGCACTCTCAGATAAGCATGTATGCCGACAATCATCAGATCTATTATTCCGGAGAGAACGGTAATGAATTTGAGATGCGTTTGAATAAAGACATCAAGACGGCCTCACAATGGTACAAGGACAATCATCTGAAAGCAAACAAAAACAAATACCAAGCGATGGTAATTCAAAATAGCAAGAAAAGCAATATAAAGATAAAAGTGATGGCTGATGAAAACAATGAAGTAGAACAAACAAGATGTCTTAAGCTGCTTGGCGTTGAGGTTGACGATGAGCTAACTTTTGGCACTCATATCAGCAATTTGTGCAAGAGAGTGAGTCAGAGAATAGGTGTCTTATCTAGATTTCGTAATATAATACCTACCAATGCGAAACTAACAATCTACAAGTCAGCCATTCTCTCTCACTTAACATATTGCAGTACAGTCTGGCACTTCTGCAAAGTAGCAGATAAGTCCTTAGAGTTGTTTATAATGATAAGTCTACGCCATATGCACAACTCCTTATGAAAGCAAACCTGCCATCTCTCCAGAATAGACGACTTCAGGACATTGCGATACTTATGTATAAAGTTAAAAACGGCATAGCCCCACACTTTATAAAGGATTTGTTTGCAGTAAAAGAAACTCCCTATGAATTAAGAAACGGCAACTTTGTAATTTCGTACGGTAAAAGAAGGAAAACATTCAGTAAGATACTTTGGCCCATATCTGTGGAGCAAATTAAAGAGAGCTATCAAGGAGGAGACAACAATAACCCAATTCAAGAAATGTATAAGAAGAATGGACTTAGAAACTCTTTTAGACTGCAGGCTTTAGTTTAGTTGTGCATAGGATTTTTAGAAATTTTTTATGTTTTAATAATTATACTGTAATTTCATATTTTATGCCCTAATTTAACTTTATATACTTTTTTCGTTGTGTCCCCAATTAGCTTGTAAGCTAAATATTTTTTGACACATTAAAGTTTTTGATTGATTGATTGATTGATTGATTTATCTTTTGCTGAAATTGAGATCAAAATCAGCGATATCATCTGTTGAAAATTTTCATAATTTCATTCCAGACTTTCATTGGCCGTATTCAATTCTTTACTTAACTTAATGTTAAATTAAAAAGTTTTTATTACAGTTTTTGTTAGAATACTCAAGACTGAGTCATTCTTTGTTATTCTAACTGTGATGTCATCTTTCTTCTTTGAGTTCAAATGACGTCATAAGCCCCACCTTCAAATTCTACCACGAGCCCCACTGGTTAAGTGGCAATTCATAGTTGATAGAAGCCCATGGCAAGGAGGTGCTTGGGAAAGGTTAATAAGGAGCGTAAAACGTTGTCTAAAAAAAGGTAATAGAAAATAAAAGTAGAATTAAATACCATCTTGATAGAGGTCAAAGCAGTAATCAACTCTAGGCCAATTACTTATGTATATGATGACACTGACGGTATTTCATATCCATTGACACTGTGTCAATTGATTAATGGAAAGTGTATACGCTTACAGTTTTCAGCTTGTTTAAAGAAAAATTTTCTCACGTTTTGTTGATGAATAATGATTAATTAATATGTAGTATTGTAAATTGAGTGCAGGCAACTCAATCGGGGGAGTATGTTGTGAAGTCAATATATTACGTAGCCCACGCCATCATGAGGGATTCCAACTCGTCCCAGTCTTCTTACGTTCTATATCTTCACGCCCTTTATTGTAAGGTCAAGTTGTTCTGAAGTAGTGAAGTTACGATAAAGTCACGCTACAAATTTATGATTGGCTAACAAGTTACGTTTACGTTGTAGTTGTATAGTCACGTTTTGTATATATTTAAAGATAAAATCAATGATATGGAGTTTCATTCACGTCTACGCTCTGCCGAACCTATGTTCAAAACACCCTCCAAGGAATCTTTTTCCAGTGAGTCATGGGGCCAAGCGAACGCCGCATGAAACAAACAACGTGACATGACACCTTCCTACTTGCCAAGTCCGAAAAAGCTGACACGAAAAACTTGCTTCATTGGCCGTTTTACTCGTCGTTTTGGAAAATATTGGGGGTAGATTACATGGTCGCTGTCTTTCTCGTAATTTTGGAAATTGAGGGCGGTTTGACCATAAAGTGAAGCAAGTTTAAAATGCTTCTTTTTAGACCTTTTCGAAAAAAAACAAAAGGCACTGAGGAAAACACTAAAGAAAAAGGCAGAGGAAAGCCAAAAGAAATAATTTTATTTAATATTTATCATCGCGGCCCAGACCGGCTGGATAAAACATAAGAAAACACGTGTTCATAGACGTAATTGCTAGAAAAAGCGGAACTAGTTTTCGAATACTTAAAGGTACTTTTTTCGTCTGACACACCTCAGAGTATGCAAACGTTGGAAGATAACCAAAAACTGACCGAATAAATAGCCAGATGCGGATCGAAAACACTAGAGGGTGATAAGCAGAGCGCATGATTGGTTATAATTGACCAATCTGCCTTACTTAACACCTAACTTTAGAAGAGACCAAGGAAAAAGACAAACTCTTTCTGTCTTCTGTCTTTTTTATATCTTTGATGAAGGTTTTAATGTTATTTTTAATTTTCTTTAATTTAATTGTTGTAATTTTTTCCATCTTCAATCTCCTCAGAATTTTTCTTTGGCAAATTTGATTCCGTTTTTCTTGGAGCAACGTTATCTGCCAGGAAACTGAGAGACAGAAAAATTGCCACTTGCTTTGGTACACTTCATCCGCACCTGCACCACTGACCCTGCTCTGGTGGGTCTTGTTTTTCTCTGCCACAAAGTAGCTTCGTAGAGAGTTCATCTTTTTGTTTACCACTTCATATGTTGGCAAAGGAAATTTATCTTGCTCTTGGAGGAAGTCAGTAACTTTCTGTATGACGTTGCGTCTCTCGTCTTTCAAATGGTACTGAAGATTGGAAATAGCGTACAGCACTGGGTGCAGTTGCCATTGATTAATCATCGCCTGAACTACATCATCAGACCAATTAAATGCAATCCTCTTCTTCTCTGATGGCATTTCTGCTGCTGCTGACTTTTCCTTAGCATCAGTTGTTTTTGTTGTTTTGTTCTTCGCTTGCAATGGCACTTGCACTTCAACATCACCTGTGTCGCAACTTTTCTCCTCAGGATCCATTCTGCAAAAAACAGCGATATTTTAGGGCATAGCAGCAACAAAATTTATTGGCAATGTTTTCCGAGATTTAGAGGTAACATCAAGATCAAAAAGGTAGTATTTAAAAATGGCTTACCTTCCGTTTAACCCATGTTGATAAAGATACTCTTGAAAACTGACTTGTCTTGCATCCATTTCTTAAAATTTTAAAGACTTCTTGAATACCAATCGAGCTGTGGGCATGAACGACTAGTTCGTCTCAAAGAACTAGTATTCAGATAACATGCCTGGTCATTTAAATACTATCTACGTTGAACAGGAGAGAAATGCGAAACAAAAAACCCGGAACAAAATGCGCTTACAATACCTGTAATTCAAACTTGCAACAATCACAACCAGAAATCAGAATCTGCACTGTGTGCAAGATTGAGAAACCACCCTACTTGCGTCACCCTACTTGCGTTGACAGCATAAGGGACTAGAAAGAAGAAGAAGGTACTTAAAACTCAGTTTTCCATCCTTGTGTGCAATTATAAATGAACCATAGATATCAGTGTAAGTTCACATTCTGCAATGGACGATCTCCACGAAACAGCTGCATGTGTAATTCTATTAAGGTGTGCTTTAACCCTTTAAGGGGCAGTGTAGCAGATTTGCTACAAAAACATTTAGGCGAAATTTTGAATCTGCCTCGATACGTTTTTGCAAGTTGGCTTATCAATGAAACGAGGTATTTTAGATATGTCAGTACCTCATTTCATCATCAGTAGTTTCAATGTGAGCTGTTCAGGTATGTTATTGGCAGTACTTTTCAATAACTTATTCACTAACTACAAGTGACTTATTTGTGGATTCTTTTCATTACCTGATATTTCTTACTAATAAAGTTTTGGAATAAAAAAACATCATTCTAACTTTATATTTACTGTCCGAGCTGTAATTTTGTGAAATAATTTGTTGCATATCTGCTACATTGGCCTATAATGGATATTTGAGGCATTGTGTGGAATGGCCTATCAGATGTTTGAAAAGCGGTTTCTAAAAACGGATTTCTAATGTTCTGTTGTTGTTATTAAATACATATTACTTTTAAGACTATGTATGCAGGGTTGCCAGATTGCTGAAACAGTCTGCGGCCAAAAGTTTCGTAGTTTCCGGCTAAATTCGGCCAAACATTCTCGCTCTATTTTCGGCCAAATTCGACCAAAAAAATCCTTCAAACAGCCAAATTTCGGCCAAATTTTCTACATTTATATTTTTCATCGTTGTACTAAAATGCGATTATAATCTTTTTACCAAACTTTTCAACCAGAGAATTTTGACCAGGTGTTTCAAGTTGAAATTGCAAAGCAGTTTTCCCAAGGTGACTAGAATAATGGAGCAGATGGTAAAACCAATAAAAGGTGTTTGAAGTCATTGTAAAGTTCACATTTTTCTTCTTTAGTTTTGTGTTTTGAAAAAGTACTTCTTTTCCAGTAGTTTGTTAGTTGGAGTTGGAGAAGTGAAAGTAGTATCATGTCTGGAAAGTGGAAAAGGAGTTACGATAGTGGACGTAAATATAATAAGTCATGGGAAGATAAATTTTTTTGGGTGTCAAAAGTAGCCGACGGCACTGAAAATGCATTTTGTAAGCTCTGTCGAACTCAAGTTGCACCGAGAGCATCCCGTCTGACTGATCATGAGAAACGAAAGCACATGTGAATAGAGTCAATTCAGCAAAAAACACTTTACCTATGCCATTTGCAAAAACTCAAAAACCGGGAGAAAAAACACAGAAGCTTGAGATAGAACTTGCTGTTGCTATTTCATGCCATTGCTCCACAATATAAGTTGACCATCTGGGAGAGTTTATGAAGAAGAATGGTAAAGGAAGTGACCTTGAACACTTGAAGCTCCATCAAACAAAATGCAGCAAGCTGATAACAAAGGTTATCTCTCCAGCCCTGCACGAAAACCTAAAATTTGAGGTATCAGAAAAAAAGTATGCGATCTTGATCGATGAGTCCACTGATGTCTCTGCTGACAAACATCTCTGTGTGGTGATTCGCTATTTCCACGAGTCCAGGGCCACGATTGCGACGGATTATGTTGGATGTGAGCTTTTTGCAAATCTAGAAGCAAAGTTGGTGGCAATGGGTCTCGAGATGTCAAACTGCATTGGTTTCGGGGGTGATGGAGCATCTGCTATGATCGGAGAACATGACTCGGTGTGGTCGAGAGTGAGGGCTGAGGTCCTGGCTGCCAGCTAAACAGATGCATCTGCCACTCTCTTGCCTTGTGCATAGAGAAAGCCTTCCAGAAACTGCCGTCAAATCTTGGATACCTCCTAGCTGAGATTCCTAAGTGGTTCAGCATTAGTAGAATACGGAGGGAGGCATTTAAAGATCTGTACAAGGCGATGGACCCTAATGAAGAGCGCAAAGGCACACCTCTTCCATTCCAGTCAACCTCTGTGAAGAGTTGGCTGGTTCGAGGCAAAGTTATATACAACATCCTGGTGAATTGGCAAGAATTAAAGGCCTACTTTGCATGCGCCTTGCCAACCACAGATGCTTTGTGTCCTTACAAAGCAATAGAGATACTGGATATGCTGTCCAACCCTATAAACTTGCTTTACTTTCATTTCATCTCCCTAATCGTAACAGAGTTCGAGCGAGTAAACTCGTTTTTTCAAGCCACGGATGTCAATCCAGAGGAAATGGTCCAGGAGCTTACATTGCATCGTAAAAGCTTACAAGATAGACTCTTTGACAGACAGGGAGGAAGGCTGCCAATCAACAAAGTCGATCTTGGAGCAAAGTTCACCATGAGTTGAATTCATATGCAGACGCCAGTTCAAGGGAATCGACAGGCAAAGAAAGTGCAATGCGACAAAGATGTAGTGAGATGCTTGCAGAGGCTTTGAATCAAGTTGAGGAACGTCTGCCAAAGTCCACTGTCATCTTTAAAGGTCTCAGCAGCCTTTCACCACGCACGATCCTGAGCCAAACGTCACGAGTTGCCTTCAATGATCTTCCAATGCCGCACTTTCAGTACAGTACAGAAGAATATTACATGTTGCCTGGGTCGAAGAGTTTGTATTTGATGGTAGGATCCCAAATTCTGGTCGGGAGTATTGCAGTATAAAGACTTCATCTGGATGTGTCCCCTTCCGTGAATTGGCAATTTATGCATTGTCCTGTTTTTCGACACCAGGCAGCAATGCTGTGGTTGAAAGAGTTTTTTCCACTGTAACGAATGTGAAGACCAAAGTGCGAAATCGTCTTGGTTCTGAGATGCTTGATGCAATTATTCGGAATCGCACTCATCTACAGTTCCAAGGAAAGTGCTGCAAAGATTTCACAGTTACAAAGAACATGTTTGAGCGCTTCACTTCACAGAACATGTACTCAAATGCAGATGATGAGCAAGATGAAGACTTAATGAGAGAAGATGACGAACTAACGCTTTTGAAATATGTTTGAAGGATTTGATGTTTTGTTGAAAAGAAAGACTAAGATATTTGTTTACGTTCTACCCAGAAATTAACTGTTTTTTTTTCTTTTTTGCAAATTTTCTACTTACGGCCAAAATTCAGCCAACTTTTTTCGTATTGGCCAAAAAAATTTTCGACGGCCAAGGGCTTTACAAAACGGCCAAAATCGAGAAAACGGCCAAATGGCAACCCTTTATGTATGATCCATAACCTTATACCGATAGGGCTTTGGGTAACATAATTTTGACAACATGGTATTCAATTACTCCCAGTAAATCATCCCTTTAGCTCTTCATACATTTTCTCAAAATTCAGTATTTAGTTTATATTACAATGTCTAACATTTATCATCCATGGAATATGTCTTCGGGAAAATCAAAGAAATTCTGTGTTGAAGATGCCCTTACATTATTGCTTGATGGAAATCAATCAGATATCGAAGAGCTAGACTCTGATGATGACGATGTGATAATTCTGGATTTTTCATTCAAGAAGTAGATGTAAATGATAAGGATGATGTTAATGATGATGTCATTGATACTGATGGCAGCTGTGAAGAAAATGATGATGATAATGACAGTGTTGCTGATGATGCAACAATGTCAGAAGCAGGAAAGGCTGATCTTCCAAGACTAAGCCCTCAGAAGAAACACATATTCAGATGGAGAAAAAGGGATATTCCTCAAATAACAAGTAACTTTGTTCCACATGATGAAAACAGTACCAGTATAAAGACCCGATTTGAATATTTTAAATTTTTTTGGACAGATGATTTGAACAAAAAAATAGCTGAGCAGACAAACCTCTACAGCGTTCAGAAAACAGGCAGCTCCACCAAAACTGACCACCATGAAATCGAAGAATACATTGGTATGCATTTGCGGATGGGTGTAATTCAACTTCATATAGAATGTACTGGTCAAACACCATGAGATACCCTGCAGTGGCAGATGCCATGCCATTGAAAAAATTTGATAAAATAAAGAGGTTCCTCCACTTTGTGGACAATGCAAGTTTTGACGAAATGAAAAGAGACAAGCTTTATAAAGTGAGACCAGACAGTGGGAGGCACCAGTGTCTTCAAGTGCTGCCTGAAAATGTTCACTCTGTCGATGAACAAATTATTCCTGCCAAGACCACATTCAGTGGAATCAGGCAGTATAACTCTAAGAAACCTCATAAATGGGGCTTCAAAAACGTAGTACGAGCTGGTGCATCTGGAATGATGTATGACTTCTACATCTACACAAGAAAAACAGAGCAACCTGAAGCTTCACCAGATTTTGAACATCTACAAAAATCTGCTCAGGTTGTTGCTAGGTTATACCAGCATTTACCTGCCAATGCAAACCACAAGGTGTATATTGACAATTGGTTCACAACACTTGATTTGCTGATTTATCTAAAGAGAAGTGGAATACACTGTTGTGGCACATTAAGAGCTAACCGCCTTCAAGGATGTCCCCTCCTTTCCAATAAAGTGTTGAAACAAAAAGGACGTGGTGCTATTGATCACCAGTCAGACTTGAATTCAGGAATCATTGTTGCCAAATGGATGGACAACAATGCAGTTCATGTAGCTTCAAATTTTGTAGGAGTTGAGCCTATTGGTACTGTAAAGAGATGGAGTGGAGAAAAAAAGCAAAATTGATGTAGAGTGTCCACAGCTTGTTCTCTTTTATAACAAAGGAATGGGAGTAGATCTGGCAGATATGCTAATTTCCCTTTACTGAATTCCATGCAAGACAAAACGGTGGTATTTGAAAATTTTCTGGCACTTAGTTGACATTGCCAAAGTCAACAGCTGGCTTTTGTATAGAAGACACTGTGATGTAATGGAGATCCCAAAAAGGCAGAGAAAGTCACATGTTGACTTCACAATGTCTATTGCAGAGGCACTGACTGGTGCAGGTTAAGCAACGTATGAGAGTGCTACCCCAAAAAGAGTTGGGCGCCCGAAAAAAAGGAGCCTTGGAGAAGCTACCCAACCCAACAGGCCTGGGCGAAGGCCAACAATGCAATTGCCTTGCATTGATACACAATATCACCAAATGAGTCAATGGCCAGAACCCTCAAATGACAAACGAGGCTGCTGTCGGCATTGTAAAGATGGGTTCTCCAAAATTTATTGCAGTAAATGTAGAGTTAGCCTCTGCCTTAGATATGGAAAAAACTGCTTTTTGGAATACCAAACAGAATAACATTATTGTTGAACTTGTAAAAGAACAAGAAAAAGAAATTAATGTCATCAAGGAGTGTTAAAAATGTGTTTATTACGTTGTGTTACTTTCCTTGTTTTGTACTGCCAAGGGGGATGTAGCATATCTGCAACAAATTATTCCCTCCAAATTATTGGGTGGGTGACAAAAATTTTGTAGTTTTTTGTTAAAGTGTTTATGCAATGTGAGACTGGATTTTTTATTGTCATTAAAAATAAAAAAATTGTATCAATAGAATAATATTCCAGAAAACGGAATCGAGATATCTTCTTCCGTTACGAAAATATTGCCATCCAAAGTTTAGAATTCATAGGAATCAAAGGTGAATTGTTTATTATTTGATCCTTCGATTATGACGTAGAAAGTAGTAGCCATAGAGATGGTAGTAATCATTCAATTCGCTAAATTAGTAATGGCGACGGACACGCGTGCGAAAGCTTCGACTGTACCTGTTGGAGGAAAACCTTGTGTTGCTGGTGGCTCGAACGGGGTGAGTTGTGGAAATAGTCAGCATACGAAAGGAATATCTATCCATCATTTTCCACATAAAGTTTAAGATCGTGAGCGACATTTGCTATTCGTACGCTTTGTTTGCCGGCAACGGCCTAACTGGAATCCGTCAGACCAATCTGTTTTGTGTGGGATTCATTTTGACGATGCCAGTTACACAATGAGACAAGATATCGCATTGTCACTCGTAATGAAAGTTTATTTAACCAGATGCTGTTCCCTTCATTGATGTCGCGAATATTAGGGAAGAACAAGTCAGTTTGCCTATCCAAGCTCTTGAAAAAAGACAGGTAAGAATTCCTTGTTGTGGTCACCAGTCTCAATTATTTTCAAGTTTTTCTTTCTGGTCACTTCGATTTTGTTGGTACCCTTGCACCAAACCCTAATAAGAATCAGGCTAATTTATTATATTTTTGTTATCTTTGAACATAGATTCTTCGGAACATGATTCGAGAGAAGAGACAGGACGACCATGTTGTTGAAGGAGAACAATCACATGAACCAAGTGACCACGAAAGTGCCGAAGAAGAAATGCCAAGCGGAAGAAACACGGCAAAAGATGGCGAGGTTGGGGGAAAAATTGTGAAAAATGCGGTGTTCGTCAACAAAAACTCCTCAAATTACAAAAGAGAATTCACAACCTGAAGAGAAGAAGGGATGAATTGAAAGTCAATGCCCAACAGGAAGTAAGTTTTGATTCAGATGTTGTGTCAAATGGATTTCAGAAGGCCCAGGGGGAAGGGATGGGGCTAGGGGGTGTTGCTTCCTAGACTTGCTCAAAAAGCTAAATGACCTTTTGACCAAGTAAATATTGTGATTCCTTGCCTAAAGTTATTTTTTTAAATTTAAGAAAAACTTGGGTTCAATAACATAATTGCCACAAAGTCTTTGTATTCAACTTGAAAAATTTCTCACTACTTTTGAGACATAGCACTATTAAGTTTTTACTTAACTGTCAAATTTTCTTATAAACCAGATTTATATAAACAGTGTTTAATCAGCTGTAATGTATTTTGACTTATTATGCAGATTACTGAATATGACGATAATACTGATGATGATGATGATGACCATTTCCCGAAACTCGTGTTCCTTCGTACCTGTTTTACCCTCGGGGTTCCTCCTCTCCTATAAATGCCAATCGCAAATCCTGTCAGTTTGTTGGGGGAGTAAGAGTACGATGACGATGGCGGTAAGTGCAAGAGGAGCGAAGGCGAAGTGCTGGACATTCACTTATACGTGCTGTCCTGAAAATGCGTAGGAGCTGCTTGAGCAACGGCGTGTAGACTTCGCCTACTTGATTGCGTCCAAAGTCACCAGCAACGCAGTTTACAGGAACATGCTGCGTGGCTATGCTATTTTCAGATGCCAGAAAAGAAAGCACCAGGTGGAGGAAATAATAGGCATCAAAGGGAGGCCAGAGAGGCTGGAGGTGGCAATAGCCGAGGGTTCGTCCAGGCACCACATGGCTCAGGTCAAGTGTGGTGAGTCCTTTTTTGAAATCGGCGAAAACTCCCTGAAAAGGAAGGACAAAAGCCAATTGGAGGTAATGCGCGACAGAAGGATGCAGGACTCAACGGAAGAGGCCATGGTGGAGGAGTTTGGGGAATCCTGGCTCCACAGTCAATCGACCGTCAGTCGATCAGAGCATCGAGAGACAGCGGGCGCAGGTGTCAAAACAGCAGATGCTGGAACGCTTCCAGAATGCAAATCTGCGGCAGTGGCAGGAAACTGTCCTCCGGTTGGTTCGAACGCAGGGGCCAAGAAGAATTACGTTCGTGGTGGACGAAGAGGGCAACACAGGAAAGACATTTCTCGCCAAGTACATAATGGCCACGAAAAACGCCTTGTACTTGACGTTGGCGTCTTTGCGAGACATTGCCTATGCTTGGCAGGGCGAACAATACGTTGTTTTTGATGTCAGTAGGGAAAAGTCGACCAAATTAAATTACTCAACTCTAGAAACCATAAAAAACGAAGTCGTTTTCAGCACCAAATACAAGTCATCTACCAAAGTTTTCCCCATCCCAATAATAATCTGCATGATGAACTGTAAGCCCTATGCCAAAATGATGTCAAATGACAGGTACCACATCGTAGCTCTAAGTAAATCGCAGGACCCACTCGATACCACAATTTCCTTAATCATAGAGGACTTTAGATACGCCCAAGAGCCCGAAGACAAATGAATACTTTGCGAAAAAGTTGTCGTCATTGTTGTTCTTCCTTGATAGGGTTTCAAGTGCGCGAGAAATGCTTTGCACTCAATTCAGATATGGGTCTCCGAGCCTCGCATTCGTCCAAGTGGGCCTCCAATCTCGTTGTGAAGTACACGACAGATCAACGTACTTAGTTATAGATGTGTGCCTGGGCTGGGCTTCTGATCACAAACTTTGCACTCACTTCAGATATGGGTCTCCGAGCCTCGCATTCGTCCAAGTGGGCCTCCAATCTCGTTGTGAGGTACACGACAGATCAACGTACTTAGTTATAGATGTGTGCCTGGGCTGGGCTTCTGATCACAAACTTTGCACTCACTTCAGATATGGGTCTCCGAGCCTCGCATTCGTCCAAGTGGGCCTCCAAGCCCCCCACCATTGAAGGAAGTATAGCAAATCCATACGAGGACGAGAGCCAAGTACTTGAACGAAAGTTTTAGAGAGAAGCCCAGCCCAACAGTTATCAATGCTTTTCTTTAGGCTATACAGTACACGAAACCGAGATTAGAAGCCCAACAAATCCATACAAGGACGAGAGCCCAGATACTCGAACGAAAGTTTTATCGAATGGCCTAGTCCCAACAAATTGTGAGATTGAAGGAGAAAACACATGTAAATCAAATACGAAGACATTGTGTATTAGATATCTATGTATTACATATTAATCTGGGAAAGAGCCTCCCCACACACTTTATCATACACGCAACGAAAGTGATTACTTCGACAGCGTCTTAACAAAGAGTTACGAGCTCTACCCTCTGCGAAGCACAAGCTCTGGTCAGAAATGATTTTCCCCCATTTGCCATAACCACGTTTGTTTATTCCCCTTATCAAATTCAAGTCTTCCGTCTCGGTGAATGGTGTTATGCGCTTTTGTTTGCAAAGTTGACTGTTACTCGCTAGAGATCCATCGCCCGTTGATGTCAGCTGGCAGTGTGACTGTCTGTCTTCTCTAGAGGTTCGGTTTTGCTCTGTGTTGTAATGCAAATGTCCGCCTCTGATTCACTGACTTCCACGCCCGTCGAAGCGCTGCTGACAAGTTTTTTCAAAGAGCTGTCTAGCTGTTCTCCAGATTCTCCCCTCAGCTTCTTGATGCAGTGATTCCCCTTTTCGGCAACGTCTCGCGAACGCTTTTTTGCGATAATGAATCCTTGCAACATTTGAAGTGTTTTTGATCTTGCGATATCAGCTCTTGTTCTTCAAGGGATAGAGCATCAGAACTCTCAGTTTCGATTATTTGTCAGTAACGTGTTGGGTACACATGCATGCTTGCAGCTTCATAGACGAGCAAGCACATTGCTTGACTCAGCTTCGTTGCCATTGCACGTCAGTAGCAGATATTCGCATTTTGGATGAAACTTCGGCCTGACGTGTCTCGCATAGTCGTCCAAAACATGCATGCAGACGTCATCTATGACCATGGTATCAAAGCCATACTTGTCAGCTGTTTTGAATTTCTTCTGGTCGACATTTCCGCCATTTTTTGATGCACTGCGTAGCATGCGAATTGTCAGGAAATGGTATGTCATAGGGCGACTGTCATAGTGAGAAACATCATATTGTTGCATTGGCATGGGGGACACCCGAGAATAAAAAAGTGAGACACAAAACATTCAGCAGTTTTGAACAAAAGAAAACACAAAGCTTCAATGAATTGTCTCCAAATTTGGTAAATACTGATGAAGGTGTAGCAAGAAAAAGAACATTTTCAGAGATGAGTGACATTATACCGCGTGACGAGACTGAATTTGAAGAATCGGATACGGACTGGTCAAGTCATGAAGAAACAGAATTTTTATCAGACGAAGAGGTCCTTGATACTGATGTAAAATTTGATTAAAAAAAAAGTTGAGTAAGTAAACATTATACGCTGTGTAAAAATTACATGTCCAAGCAAAAACATGGCTGTGGAAGCAACACAAAGTGGGAAAAGGAAATTACCTACTCTTGGTTTCTCTTAATGGTAAACACAAATTCATAGGGACAGGTGGACTGGGAGGGGTCAGATAGTTGAGCTGAATTTTCATAATTCCTGGGTAAAAGTTACTGAAAACGGTAGAGAACAAAAAAAGCTTTTGAACATTATACTGAACATTGAATAAAAATTTTACTATAAGCAACATTAAAGTTCACATTATTATATTGAATGAAATGTTGACACTTCATTCTCATTTTCAGTTGTAGCCCTGAGACTAAACCTACTGATGAGCCCAAATTTATTGTCTTCTTCGGTATGATGATGGCAATATTCAACGAGTTCTGTTTCAATTGTAAAGCAGATAAGCCCAATGTTGAGATACATCGAACAGGCTCAATGGCAACTGTTACCCAGTCTTGCAGGCAATGTGGCGAGGAGTTCAGGTGGAAGAGTCAGCCATTGCTATTTGGAAAAGTTCCTGCAGGGAATCTTATGATGAGTTTTGCCATTTTGACATCTGGTGTTTCCATAAGTCAAGTTCTTCTTATGTTCAAACACATGGGATTGTTAGCAATATCAGTGCGTACTTTTTTTCTTCATCAAAGAAAGTTTTTATTTCCCTCTGTACTGTTGCAATGGAACAAACAATGGAAATCACTAATCGAAAAAGTGAAGGATCTGAAGAATGTCCAATGGTCAGGAGATGGATGTTTTGATTCGATGGGGCACAATGCAAAATATGGTGCTTGTACAATGTTCTGCAACTCCATCTAAAAAATTGTCCATTTTGAAGTTGTACAGGTGATATACATTCTTTCTATAAATAAATAAAATATACCCATCAGGAAAATACAGTGATGAGAGATACTAAGTATAAGTACAGCTTTAAAGTCTTTGAATATAAAGTAACTTGGTTGCAATATCTCATTTTCAGGCCAATCAAGCTGGGAGTTCCAATGCAATGGAATTATTTGGTGCAAAGGAAGCTTTGAATTTCTGAAGAATGCTGGATTGAAGATACCTTCTTTCATCAGTGACAGACACAGAAGCATAGCAAAATGGATCTGCGAATCAGAGCCAGAGACAAAGCACTTCCATGACTTCTGGCATGTATCCAAAAGCATAACAAAGAGACTCCTAGCAGCAAGTCAAGAAAAGGGAAATTATATTTTTAAATCATGGATGAAATGAATTCGAAACCATTTGTATTGGTGTGCTGTTTCCACAAAACAAGGCTTTGGAGAACTTATTATTGCAAAATGGAATTCGATAATGCACCATGTTGCAGATCAACATTCAGACCATCCAGATCCCTTATTCCAAAATTGTGCCCATGAAGAAATTGAGCCTCGTGACTGGATACTTTATATCATTGTAAAGTAGTCTGCAGAACATGTGCCTAAAAATTTATTCTTATGGTTTGAAACAAAGAATAAAAAACAACATCTGATGCGATCATAATCATATCATACCAAAAAATAACAGTATATATGAGACTTGCAAAACTCTAGATAATTCAATAAAATATAATGACTTTACAATTACTGTAATTTCATTACAATTACTATAAATAAAATATCTCTTTTCTTTGATACTTTTAGACATGTATTGGCTGCCATGCATTTCAATAATAATATTCAGAGGGAAAGAAAAAGGACTACTGATGGTGAACTATCCTACAATGTGCTTTACCCAAAGTTCAAGCTTGGAGAAGAATTAGTGCGTGTGGTTGCTGTTCCTCCAACTTATAGTAAGGCACTTTTGTATTTGTTGTTTTAAGTGATTTCTTCCTAGTAGACTTCACAGGCTCTAAGAAATAAAATTTAAAGATTGGTTTAAGTTTGAGGATAATTTTTTGCTCTTAACAGGTTATGTTAACGATATCAAAGACATTATGCTGTCAAAATCAATACAAGACCTGAAAGAAGCCTTTGATAATTTTACCCGAGATATCCCAGAGTCACTGACAAGTCAGTTCACAGACCGACGTACAAAAGCTGATGCAATCAGGTACCACAATGAAAGAAAGTCTATACAGACTCCATATTATCCAACAAGTAGGTTTTGATCATCATCACAATTCCCGATTTGAATTAATGTTCTTTTACCAGGGTTAAAGGGCTATGAAGTCTTGCAGGGGGGGGGGGGAATTCATGATTTAAGCAGTATACCGAACAGGGTGGACAAGTTCTGTGATTACCTCACCTACAGTTCAATTTTTTGCTTTTGAAGTATGCTAATATTTGCTGTTGAGGTATGCCCTGTTACAGTCTGCATGGGCCATTTGTGTAAAGTTTCAACTCTGTGAATTTATTTTGTTCACTAGGACAGTTACTTGTCAATGAAATGTTCAAGCAACCCAAAAATTCTACTCCTTCCTAATTATGTTTATAGTTGAACAAAAACAAAAGAACAAAAACTACCTAATTATGTTTATAGTTGAACAAGAGCTGAAGTCATCAGCTTCTCCTGCCATCATTCAAAAAAAGACAAGAGCCCCACCCTCTTGTAAGAAATGCAAGAAGCCAAAGTTGGGTCATCCAAGAGACCACTGTCCAGAAGCAACAGTTGCCCCTCCATCTGACTGATTGGATTGATATTTTGCTTTTTTTTTATTTATAATGTTATATATATACTGTTTCCAGCAACTTTTTTTCATTATATAAAAATAACAACATGCAGTGACGAATGGAATGTACCTACCTTTTGGAGGTCAATGCCTTTCTTTAGCAGAGGCATACCCTATAGCTTCTGCTACTGGATATTTTCCCCTTATATGGTTGTAGATGCATGCTGGAAGGGGTCTTGTGTTGCCCCAGCCCAGATAACCAAAAATCCACCTTACTACCCAACGATATGCAACTGCCCTCAAATATCTAATGATAAATAATAAAAATGTCAGGATTTAATTGCAGGATTAAACATATTAAAGTATGCTTCACTTGTAATGGAAAATCCATCTTGTTGGTAACAGTGCATTGGAAAAAAGATCAATTAGCGTCTTAAAATAAACACAACAATTAATGGATGTGCCATACTCTCACACAAACCACAAGAAGCAGAACAACGATAATCGGCTGGACAGGTCGAGAAAATTTGAAAACCACTGCTAGAAACTTTGATAAGGAAATTATGGAAACCTTCGTTTATACAGGATTTTCTCCACTTTCAAAACTTCTTCTAACTTCAAACATGGTATCAATATGTACCTTATTAATTCGGCTATCAGAATATAAAGTAATCGAAAAACGGATGTTTTCGTCCAGAAAACGTTTACCGTAGCCTTAAATGAAAGAACAATACCAAAGAATCCTATAGTGATAGTTGATGGGATTGACCCAGTACCAATTTGTCTTCTTGGGACCCTGCTTACCCACTGATGAAGGGAATTGCAGGGGGTGGTGGAAACAAGGAGGAGCAACTTTTAGGCTTCAAATTGTCATCAGCCAGAATGGTAATAGAGTGTACCTGTTGAAGGTTAAAAGCAAGATGGAGTTGTCTGTGACGACCAATGGAAATAAAAATGGAAGACCTACCAGCAGTTATTATGGCTTGCTTCATCCTTCACAATTTTTGTGAAATATACTGCGAGCAAATACAGAGTGCAACACATGATGCTGCCAAGGCATATGATGCACATTATGACGCATATGAATTACAGAGCAGTATCAAGTGAAGCTGGTGGAAAACTAATTTGTCAGACTTTCAAAACGTTGTTTGAGTGAGAGTGAACAAATTATTGTTACTTGTGTATCATTTATTCATGTTACTCTACTATTATTAAACTACTAAACTAAAAGTTGAAAATGTAAAAGTTGTGTGCCATTGAACGATACTTGTTATCAAATCTTTGAAAAAACGCTAGTAGTAAGTTAAAGGAACAGAAATCTTAGAAAAGTTCATTGCTGTATATCAACTTCAGTTTGTAATCAAAAAGTTAATATTGTTGGTTCATAATACAATTGTTGGTTTTCATTAAAATAATGTTGTGTAGGTTTCTTCTGGTTCCTCAGATGAAAGACCTGTCCTTGAGACATTTTCTCCATTATGCATAAAATAATGTGCTGTTGCTCCATTTGCATAATTGTACCTGCCCTGCACTGGTCTGTGAAATTGCACTGTCATAATCTGAGCATTTCCATGCCATGCCGAAGGTACTTGACCTGTTGTTAAGTTTGGCTGTTGCAACATTTGTGTCAGCGAAGTCAAACCAGCAACAATTACATTGCCAACTGTTTGCACTGTTGAAGTCAAGTCTGTCATATTCGTTTGATAGCCACATCAGTTTCCTTAATGTGGCGAAAAAGTTCCTCTTCGAATTCTTGGTCATCTCTGGCAATCTAAATAAACTGTGTATCAGTATCTCCTTTCCCACATTTTTTGACAATCTAAGATCTTTGTGGTCTATTAGTAGGCCATCCATGAGCTGTATTCTTGCAGTTGGCTGTACCCCCAGAAGCAACTGCATCTTGCTCATTTTCAGTTGCTGAGTCAAGCTGTGCTTAATCTTTATCTCTGTGAGCAGATGGAGTACCTGGAGTACCATTTGCAATATTCAACTTAGAAGAAAGAGCAGCATCTACAGTGGAAAATGGTGTTGATGCTCCTGGAAAATCTACTTCGCTTGATTTGGTTGTTGCAGTGCTTCTTATTAATGAATCAAGTCCATCATCAATGCTGTTAACAGGAGTTCCCCAAACGTCATTACATAGGTCATAAAAGTCATGATTATGCGTCCTCCCCCAATTCTGGTTAATGTGTCCTTCTGGTTACATTAATCTTGCTGGTTACTCTGTCCTTCTTTATATCCTCTCTCTTGTTACCAAATTCTCCTTCGCGATAAGTTGTGTAGGCCTCCTGCATCTTCATTGCTATTTGTTCGTATCTGGCTCTATTCCTCGTCGAAACCAAGTTTTTTGTTGCCTGCAAAGATTTGTCTGGGTCATTTTATTTGCCTTGCGCCATATTTTTCACCTTTTCAGCAGCCATTTTGTGTCAACAACTGAAAAGGCGGTAATTATCAGTCACACAACGTTCTTCCTGCGTGGCCGATTTCTGCGAAGGAGCATAGTTCCAACATCGTGTGAACACCTCTGAAATAGTTCTGTTCCGTTCTGTTCTGTTCTCGTGTTACCAGGGCCTTACAATTGGAATGTTTTGCAAATCAGTAGATGTAGTGCTCTCTCTGAAGTAGTGATCCGTATTTTCAAACCTCCAGGGGCGGATCCAGGTATTCTCACTGTTCTCACATGAGAACATCATTTTTCTCAAAACGACATTGTGAAAAACAAGGTTAAAGTATTCAATTTAACTCCCAAGACAACATTGATTTCCCTGTTTGTCTTAGAGTTGCAGACAGAGTCATTGTAAGGTTACATAGACTCAATCAATGCCGAGGAGCATGATTCAAGACAAATTGATGTCAGCAACTGTTTTGATTCAGAGGATTGTGCGATGTCCCTTGTTGCTTTCTCAAATCTATTTGAACTCAAATACGTTTTTCCTGCAAAATTTTTCTTCTCATATTTCCCTATTTTATCCTTTACCATATCTCCAGCCTGTATGTAAATAAAGCCTAGACTAAGAAAGGATCACAATTTTAATTAGATATCTTTTCGATCAGTGTACCTTCAAAAGCTGGGACTCACATCTATATCTCTCCAGGCCTGTTTATCACACACATTATATACACTAATGACAATAATTCAATCGAATCTTCAGGGTTCTAATTTTCTCATTAAAAATGAAATAACCATACTCATAATATAATATCGCGATCCTTGAAACTTTGCAATTTGTAAATTATGTCCTTGAGGCCATGAAAAATGACACCCCTGATAATGTCTGCTGGGCCATAGGTTATTGTGAGATAAATTATTAGAAATACAGAGGAGAAGCCAGTAAATGTATATGAAAATTTTGCTTTTAGTACAAATTTGCACACTCTAGAGCTCTAAGACTCAATTTTTTAAAAAAAAAACTCTACAATTTTTAGGATGATAGGAACTGCATGTACAATGCAGCTTCCTTGGGTATAGCTGGTGATTTGAAGCTCACTCATGACTTAAGTACTCAAAGGTGGAGCTCTCTATTCTGTATGATAGGCCTGTCAAGTGTGTTAGGTCTACCCACATGTCTGGTTATCCTCAAACACAGTCACAATTCTTTCATCTGTTTAATGCCATGTTTGAGCCAAGGAGTTTATGTAAAGCAGATCAGCAGCCCATTACTTTGCTTTGGTTAAGATTAGGCATTGGTAACATGCCTAATTCTGCAAATTACACTTCAAACCTCTTTGCTCCTCGTTTTGCTAAACCAGCCGATTTAAATAAATTCAACTTTGCCGCTCGGTCAACTTTGGAAAGTCAATGCTCATCTTTACAAGATATTCAATCTCAAACGAATGAAAGTAAAATTTCGTTTGAAAATATCTTTAATTTTGAGCCAAAGTAAAAAATGTGCTGCTTCAGTCATGTAATAGGATGGTTCCTATAGAATATTTCAAACTGAAATTATCCGACATTGACACACTATTTTTTCTTAGATATGAACCTTGCTCGTAAAACATTTAAAAACTTACGGGACAGATTTATGAAAGTGAGAAAGGAATACAAGCCTTCTGGGAGTGCTGGCGGGGAACCAATAGAACCAGCATGGCCATTCTTCAAGCAGTTGCTGTTCCTTGCCCCCTTTATGAAACATAGAGAAACAAGGGGAAATTTCGTTCTTCAAGAGCCAGAAGGCCACCAACCATAAAAAATCACCATCGATACAGAGTGTTTGCATGATTTGATTGGCGAAGCAAGAGAAGGTAACGAGGCAACATTCTTAATTTCGGATAGTATCGTTATCCAAGATTGCACAGAAGATTCTTTTGTAGAGTTACCAGCCACTCGGCTTTCATTTGAAAGTGCTGTGCCTAAAAATGAGAGAGTTTTAGCTGGATCTCCTGCGGAGCTCTACGAGAAAGTACCGACCAAAAAACCCCAAGCGCCCCAGACAAGAAAAGACCCCTGACAACAGCCAGTTTTTAATGAAGGTGATTGAAAACACCAATCAGTTCATTTCGTCAGCAAGCAAAAGAGAGGAGCCAGATGAAGACGATCTTTATGGTCAAAGTATAGGGAAAGAACTAAAAAAACTGTCGGCCTATCAAAAAAGTTTGGCAAAGTTGAGGATTCAACAAGTTCTTCATGAAGTATGGTGGAGCACTCAAGGATAGACTCGTGACTCATGGTAATCGGTTGCTTGGTGTGGCACTTCCATAGTAATAATGATTAATGGAAGAAATTTGTTTCAGAGACCAAGTGATAGATTTGGAGAAATAATCAGTACTTACGAAACACTCTCTAAACGTGCCAAGTATCGTTTTGGATTGTTGTGGCAGTTCAGTAAAAGGTGGAAGCGATAGTATCTATCTGGCATAATGGAGACTTTTAAGTCGCAACAACATACTAATTTTCCTTCTCTGTCTGAAGGAGACATCATCGTTTTGAAAAACGAAGGCACAAAACGCTCACTTTGGAAGCTTTGCAGAATAGAAGAACTTTTGAAAGGACGAGATGGCAATGTAAGAACAGCGAAGGTAAAGGTGCCAACAGACAAGGGTAACAAAATTTTCATTAGACCTTTACGTTATCTTATTCCGATCGAGATAAAATCAAAACAGTCGACCAATACTAAGGCTGACACCCCATTTGCTTCCACACCAGCGCATAAGGGCAGTTATGGAAGCGCAAACACAGCAGCTAGTGGTACTTTGGCAAGTAGGCCCAGACGCAATGCGGCTATAGTGGGTGAATTGCTTCGTCAAAATATGTTGTAATCATATATTTACTCGTATATTATAATATGTTGCTTGTGTTTCTTATTCTAATAATTGATATGCTTTTATTGATCAACAAGTGGTCAATCCGGTGAGTTTTGAAAATATTACGTCATATTCTGGGAGTTGTCACGTGACTTCATAGATATGGCTTCACGTTGAGGAAAACAGGAAGTATGGCCAATGCAAACGACCTACCTAAGGAAAGCTCCAAGACCTTGGAATAGTTCTTGGATCAGGTTTTTATATTTTACGAACAATAATAACGGTATTGACACTATTATGGTTATCTCAAGTAAACCTCTGATGTAAACTTCTTATTTGGTAGCTTCGCTGAATGAGTGATTCGGCCTAAAATTACCTCCCCTTTCTGTCAGATATTTTACAGTCCTATCAGTATCACGTTTAGAATGTTTTTCAAATATTTCTAACCATTAATGTGACAAAATATAATTTCCAAACCCTTGTATCTGTAAAAGGATGCTATGCCCGTTTAAAACGTTTCGCAATTCAACAATCATTAGAAAACAGTTAAGTAGCGGCTTAGCTGTTGGATTTGGTATCAAACAGATTTTTTAATGCCTCAGGTGCCAGTCACATGCTATGCTGTGTCCTGTTGTGTTGGTATACACCTTCCTATTGTATCTGTCGTCGCGTATTGTGGGGCACAAACTGTCTTGATTATCAGTGTTTGTTGATGATTTCAGTGCTACTTGACCTGGCTCACCAGTTGGTTCACAAGCATAAACTTCCCTGTCATAAGAAAAAACCCAACAAATGTAACACATTTCCTATTATGAGCCTACAGTTTGGCAGCCTGGGTTTGACAAATTATTCAAATCTTTCCACCCTACCTAGCTTCACCAGCTCTCTTCTATGCCACGCCCAGGGACGCTACATTTACGTCCTGTGAAAATATTCACGCTACGCCACTGTAATTAACAACTCTTTTGATGAACAGTTATGACGACTTAAATTGAAGAAAATTGACATCTTCATTCCACTGTCGCAAATATGGAGAATTCTTTTGTTTGCTATAACAGATCTTGTCAGATAACTCGCAAAAAGGTCAGCCTTTACCAGGTTACAGACATCCAGAGAAAGACAGCAAAACCAACTCACTTTGAAATATATCATGTTCACCTTCTTTGTATGTTAAATCTCAAAAACAGTGATAAAGATTTCCTTAATTTGTGTTATTTTTCAATTCTACATTGCCACTTTTTTCTAAAAGTAAACATTCGACATTCAATAAGATTCTAGTGCAGTTTGGTCTAGCAAAAGTGTTTCAGCACTGCTAGGCAGTAACAAAACTAAACGGGTTAAGCAGTTGAACAACATTTTCAAGCCAACTGACCCGTTTTTACGACTTTTAATGTTTGGAGGGGGTCACTGTTATTCCATGTCAAATACTTATGAATACTAATCTATTATACGATATGAAGATGGCCTCGTCAGATGCTCAAACAAGTTGTTTGGAGAGCTTTCACTCAACTTTAAATCATTGGCATCCCAAAATGACTCACTATTCATGGCTTGGTACTTTCTGTAGGTAAGTAGCACAACAAATTGCTTAGCATAACCTTTAGGCATACTTAGGAAATCAGATCAAATCAACTTTGGCTATATACAAGATGAGTCATTTGTTTGTATCCCAAAGTTCCTAAATTTATCAATTGTTTATGTGAGGGCATATTGCATTGTAGTGAAACTTATCATCCTTTATCATCCTTTATCATCCTTTATCTATCACATGCTCATGATTTATCTTTTGTTCAAGGCATATTTAGGCAATATTCAATTTCAAAGAAAACCTTCGCCGTGGGAAAAAACCAAAGATGGAGCAACATATACAAGTGTAACATATCCAAAATATAAATTTGGTGAAGAATCAGTTCGAGAAATTGCAGTTCCTCCAACATATGGTAATTATAGTACTTATAAAGGTGTCTTTGAAAAAGATATTGTCACTGAATTGTAGAATTAACATAGCAAAAAAAGATTATTTGACCACGAGGAGTATGTCTATTCAGTAACAAAGCTTTAATAATTTGTCTTTATGGCAGTTTATGTTGGAGAAATCAAAGATGTGATGTTTTCACCCAGTGAAAAGGACAAAAGTGAAGCTCTTGCTTCATACCTCGATGATCAGCCCCAGCCATTGACCACACAGTTTGGGGAAAGACTGTCCAAAGAAGGTGCAATGGAGCAACAAATGCAAAGACGGACAACTACTACCCAACTGTATCCACACAGTAAGTGGAGTAAGATTAATTATTTGCATGACTTTCTAGAGTGAACAACATAATAAGGTTTATAAATACTAAAGGAGGTATGTCAGAATTTTGATAAAATTCAACTCAAATGCCAAACAGATGGTTGAAATATCCTGTGTGACAAAGTTTTTTACTTGTTTAAAAAACAACACAATCTTGAAAGCAAATATTTTTTGTAGTACAAGATGTTTTCTGTTTATAGAGCAAATTTAAAAATATTTTTGAAAGGGCCTTGACAATTTGATGCACTTTGCCAATTCTTCATAGTTCACGAACTTGCCAGACAAACTTGGAAAAGTCTCTAGCTGTTGCTGCTGCTAAAACCCAGGCCAGAAAAGGAAGACAGTGCCAGTAAATGTCAACAGCCGATGAAAGGTCATCCAAGAGGACATTGCAACACTACAGAGATTAATGAGGATTAATTAGAGTGGTTACTCTAAGGTGCCTTATATGCCCCCCCCCCCCATTTTTATTTTGCAAAGTTCTATATTAATTATTTTATTTATGATTTTCATCTACATGCAAGATGCAGACTTTATCCCATGGAGAGTTTCATTTCCATATTATTCCAACCTCTGCTTACCAAATATTTCTTGAAGCTCCAACCCCTTACCTTTTCCAACCTCCCTAAACTCCATCCATTGGGCACCTTTAAGTACTTCAAGTTTTTGGTTAGCTTATGTTTAATATTAAATTGATTAAAATAACAAGTTATTTTATATCTTTATTTACTGTCTTTCAAACGAAGTAGCATAACCAGTCAATTGCGTAGATGGATACTTTGTTCTGATATGATGGTATGTACAGGCAGGCAGTGGCCTCGTGTTGTCCCATCCAAGAAAACCAAAAATGTAGCGTATCACCCTTCTATAAGCAACAGCTCTCAAATACCTGTAAATAAAAGAAGCATATAAGAGGAAGTTGCCCATGATTTTTAATTATAAGGTGATGGCTCATCAAACATGAATAAATGTTGGATGTAGGCAATCAATCTACCACATGTTTACATACAGTACATCACTATTGTCAACATTAATTTCTAGTGTTTGTTACATTTGAGTCCCATTTGGACTTTAAAAATAAACCTATATTGAAGCTTCCAGCTTCAAGATAAGGCACTGCAAACTGTTTGTTTAACTTTTTTAGATTTAAATATGTTAATGGTCATTAAGAAATATTTGTATGCTAGTTAACAGAATGGGGCATCCCCCACCCCCTTATAACAGATAATTTCATTTGTCTCCATTTAAAGCACCTGGAAAGATAATTTGGGTGACAACAATTCCAAACAACTGCTAACTGCCTAAGGTAGCCTCTTGTGGGGCCAAATCGACACTGCGTTGAATGTTTATATTTAGGTCTTGACCTAAGACTACAAATTACAGTGCTTCTAATTCATACTTGAATTTAAAAAATGAAAAATTTTCCTTTTTCAGTTTATGGGTTAATCTTGCGTTCCAGTGAATTCCAGTTACGTTTATATGATCATATTCTGTGAACTGGGACGAAAATTATTTGTCGATTTACTTACTCGTTATTTGTATGACCGGCCCGTTGCTTGTAGACTATGTCATTTATTTCCTTAAGCAGTGTACCGACGTGAGAAAGCACCACCGTCTCTGTCAATTTTTTATAATCCTCGTGCTCTGTTATGCACTTTATCCTCTCAATGCTGCCATCAGTTGCCAATTTTTTAACAGCGGCATTGACCTCTGAGCAACATCGGTATTCTCTAGCACCATTTAGGACCGAATCATTGCATTTAAAGAATAAATAGAAAACGAACGTTGCTTACTCACCCACCGACGTTTGGAAACATTATATGAAATGAACGGAAAATTTACTAGGCCAGCTCGGTTAGGCCCATTGGTCGGCACACGACAAGCAAATGTTGGTAAATACTTGAAAAATCATTTACCATTCATTTACTATTCCGTCTATGTCTTCCTCTTCCTCACTTTCTTCTTCGGCAATATCGTCAGGGAGGATCGGCTCATCTTGGTACGGCACGATACCTGCAGCTCCCAAATTGACAACCCCATAATCAGATTTTGAATCGCTCTCTGCCAGTGAACTTTCGTTAGAAACATTCGTCATTTCTTCATTCTCAATGTCAGACATCGTAAACTGTTTATTCAAACGTCAATGAAGAACTACCTCTAAATTTGTGCGAGTACTCTATAACAACATACGTTCGTGTCCTGCACCGTGATCATCCGACTCATCACTGTGACGTCACGAAATGCAATTATTTTTCGCAATGTCTGCCAAATTTCAAATTGTAATTACACAATCTTTTAGATGTCATATGCTGATAGTTGATGTACGAGACTGATCACAAAAGATTGAATTTTAATAAAATCAAAAAATATGAACGTCAAAAATTTGGTTTCATAAGCCCTTTAAATTCATTCCTTATGCCACAACAAGACAAGTGATACCACTCGCAGCAATCAGAGCACTGTATGCTGTTTTCTTCTGGCCTTTCAAACTCTTCTGGCTCTAAGCAAAATTTTTCGCAGTAAGGACACATGCATATGTTTCTCAATTGCAATAATACTCTGGCAACGTGGCTCTTGAAGAAAACAATTGCATTTCTTTCTAGCTCTGCCCAGTGTTTAGCATCGAAATAAATCTTTTCAATGAGTGGGTCTCCAATTGGCGTCCAAACAAAGAAAAACGCATATTTTGCCCCAAGAAGTGCTGTTTGCGTAGTTACCTGGCTATAGTACTTATGACTACGAGACAGACACTTCGCCTTGTGCATTTTTCTCCAAAAAGCAAGCTCTTCGTATGCTTCTAAAACGTTTTTGTCTTTAATTTTGAAAGGACACTTGATTTCAACTGGAACTTTGTCGCTATTTTCGCTGCAACATCTACATGTGAATATGTTGTCGGGCGTTGCCCTTATGAACAGGAATGATGAGCTTGCAAGTATTCCACAAACAAGCAATTTTCCATTTAAATGTTTCTTAACAATATTGTTACAAAATGACGTGTTCTTGCGAGATGTTCGTGTTCTTTTCCGTATTTCACGGCTGGGATATAACCAATATCATTTTCTTCACAAATGCGAGCTAACAACGAAGTGACTTCTACCCTTTTACCCCTTAATCGTGCCAACGTTGTGACTTTTGTGCTCATATCTTTAATTTTTGTTGCTGTTATGCACCCAATCCTTAGTTCTTTCCAGTGCAAAGAACCAGCCTGAGGTCTTGTGGATCTTTCCAACTCCATTATTTGATTCTTGTTGAAAGACAACGATTCTGCAAAAAGAGATACAAGCTCCTGCTTATTTTTATTCAGATTTGCACTAATAACATGCATAATTTTTGTGGGGTTCCACTATATAAGTTACTCCTGTATTCGACTTAATTTTGCATAAACCGTCGATGAATTGCCGAATTCTTTCCTCTTCTTTCCTCTCATATCAACAGGCCGAGGGTCGAAATTTTTTAAAGCAACTTTGAAGAACATGCCTTTTGTCGCTTTTCAAGACGTCATGTTTTTGAATGACTGCATCTTTAATCTTCAAGGGCTGGACTCCTCTTTCTGTTGTTTTGTTCCGTGAACATGCCAAATCAGTGCATGCAGGAGTCCATTTTTCCTGCAATGAATCCATGCCCCTCTAGGGTCATCACAGACTTTTTGAGACAGTGTTACTCTACTTTTCAATACTACCATTTCTGGTGAAACTTTGCTGCTGTTAATTTCATGAACAAAACCGCTCATAAAATATGAAAATGCATTCTTCGAAAATGCATGAAGATTGCACCAATAGGCTCTTTGCAGCTGGGGGTCACTTGCCTAGATACCGCATGTCAATGATGTACTGGAGAGCAAGCGTTTCACAGCGGCCGGTGTAAACAATCAAAATAGTGGTAGCGTGCGACGATTTTTTTACCTTGAGTGTCTTTTACAGTTTCTCAATATTTATTTCGCTTTATTCGACATCGTGTCCATCAACTTACGAAAATTTCAGCTTGCTGGCAAATTACATTCACCAAAATTACGCATTTACAAGCTGCTGGCCTAATTCATGGATACCTTCACTACAGCAGTAGCTGGAGAAGGTAAGAAGTTTCCACAATTATTTAGTTGCTCAACTAACGCCCTGTATATCGGGGATAAATATAAACATACATAAAGATGTTTTTACATTGCCATTGCTTCTTTATTTCTGCGTACTCCCGTGCTTATTGCTTCTTTTTTCCTATTTTTGTCTTTCTCATATTTATTAGCTTACATTTTATCTAAACGGGATTAATGACAATTAACCGGCGAAATAACTTCTATTAGAAATTCATTTTTCGTTTAGTTGAGTGGACTCAGGCACTTTCTTCACTTCCTTCAATTACTTTCGCTGATGTTGAGAAGTACGCAAAACGACAGTCTGGTTGTCAAAATACTGAAAAGGCATACAAGTTTTTTGCTGAGCCTGGCTACCTACATGACATCCATCGTAAGTTCATAAAAGATACTAACTTTTTGAAATGTTACTTCTTGAATATGGTATCAACAGGGTTCTAGCTTTGACTTGGTAGTGTCATACAACACAACCCCCCCCCCCCCCTCAAACATTGAAAAGATTCGTTTTGAAAACAAGGTGTTTTACCATATAGGGGTGCTTTGGCACTTGTTGGCAAACAAATGTGGCTTCCCCACTTTTTTGGTTTCTTTCATAATATTTCCTTGATGAAAAACCTTTTCTGTGAAAGGTGTGGCAGAGATAAACTGATTTTGAAAATTGAATAAAAAAATAAGGAAAACAAGTTGTTAGTAAATCTATGAAATCTGGCCATAACAGTGCATTGATTTTATATGTAAAGGGTACACTATTCCTATTATGTCTCTGAAGTTGTTTGAGATCATCTTGGCATAATTTTGATTTGATTTTCATTTCTGTTTTCTTCATTTTTAGTGAACTATAATAAAAACACAGCTACAATTAAAGCAAGGTGTTGCCGATCCATGAAGAAAAATGAGGCCCCGCATTATTTAAATGTTTATTCATTTGTTTAAAAACCAATGCAATATCAGCCAAATGCTCATGTGTTGCTGGGCTGAGTGGATACTGTCACCATATAATTGGTATTTTGTTTTACCTGGCGCATTGCAAGCAGCTTGGTTTATCAGCATTTCCTGATGAGCTCACTTGCACTAGCATGAAGCAGAGGTGGAGCATACCAAGAGGTAAGAAGATTGCCCAAAATGAAATCCAAGATGTGTTGGTGAAAAAACCACAAATTGGTGCAGATTACAGTAGATTCATCAAAAGCAACTTGTATTCACCAGCACAATACTATGACATCTAAACTAAAGAACAATTCCTTGGACTTGATCCTGAGCCACCTGTGGCTACCCTTCTGCCAAGCAAAAGCCAGATTCATCAGATACCAACAGCAGCTTGCAAGTTTGGAAATGTACCTAAAGGAAGTGTCTTGTCTTACCAACAGAGTTATTCTGTGGAATATGTTATTAATGTTACTGCTGCCTACCCAGACCTTCCTTTAGAAACATCAGGAGACAGGTTTGAGAACAATTTTTCTCTTTGCCTTGATAAGAACAAGCAAGCATTGCTGGATTCCCTTGATGTAACAGAGGAAACGGTGAGGGACATTCATGAAAAAACGGTTTCTTAAGCCACAAGTACTGTATGGCATCTTTTAAGGAAAAAAAGAATTACAGCCAGTAAATTTGGAGTTGTTGCAAAAAGAATTGGCAATTTTGAGATGCTTGTTAAACAACTAAGCTCAGGTAAATATGTGGCATTGACTTAGAACCACGAGCAGCTACCATTTATGCCCAGAACCTAAGGCAAAACACAGTTAACTTGTTTCCGTCAGGGCTGATTATTAATACCAAGTCTCCTTGGCTTGGGTGCAGCCCTGATCGCAAAGTGTATGACTTATCAGCTGTGAATTCTGGTCAGAATCCTTTTGGTCTTCTTGAGATAAAGGTGGTAAAAGAGGGAGAAACAAATTTTTGCAACGTTGGTTATCTTGAACTTAACCCAGTCACTGGAGCATACAGTCTGAAAAGAAACCATATTTACTTCTACCAAGTTCAGTGTCAACTTGGCCTCACTGGGCTTCAATGATGTGATTTCTTTAGCTACATCAATGACAGCTTGTTTATTTGTGACCGAATAATTTTTGATAAAGAATTCTTTCAAGAAGCAAAAGACAAAGTAGATATATTTTTTCACTTATTTTTTGTAACAACTATTCAGTGTTTAAGTCATGATCATGATTAGCTGCAAAATCTATTTCTTTTGTATTAGTGGTCCTTGAAAGTTTGTTAGCAAGCAAGCAATTGTATACATTTGGTTAATTGACCCTAATGTAGAGACTGGAATGTCAGAATCAAAAAAGTGATATTCTTTTATCCTTCTAATTGCTCTCTCAACATGTATCCGAAGTTTGGCAATTGTTTTTGTAAAAAGAGAGGAATATTAAGGACTACTTCTTTTTCTTTCAGTAAATCTTCCACATCAAAATCTGCCATCACTGCATCACCTGGTTCTAGCAATTCCAATATTCCACTGCATCTTGTTATTTCTTTATCAGAGATTGACCCAGTGTAAAGAGATGACACAAATAAAAAAGGGCACCATGTGGAGTTATTCCTATGAGCCCCTTCATTGTGGTGATTGATTTGTAGGATGATTAGAGCTGTGAATGATAAAGCAGAGACAGAGTCTGTACAAATATCTCTGTATAGATCCCGCTCAAATAAACCCAGCTTAAGCCGGACAAGGAAGAGGAACAGCTCATCAATCTGTTGAAGTTGTCTTGAAGCAGGTCGACTTCCTCTTTCTCCTGAAGCATAACAATATTTCATGAACTCATCCCCTCTTCTAGCAAGATCAAAGAATATTTTCAAATGGGAATAGGTTGGAAACCCAGTATAAAATTTGATTGAAGCACTGTCTGTTGAAAACCGCTCCAAACCAAATCTTGAAACTTTAAGCTGCTCCATTGTAGACCTATGCAGGTTAGCCATCTCTCTACAAACTTTCTCCATTTCCTCTTTGGCCAGTCTTTTACTGGCCTCAAGCTCACTTTTGGTTCTGAACAGAGCATCCTTTGTTTCATCTAGCTCTATTTGCAGACTCCTCAGCTCCTCTTCCAGCAGCTCCATTTTCATAGTATCATCTTCAGTATCGTGTCTCTGTTCTTCTGCAAGATCTTCTGTATCAGTCAACCTACAAGAGTACAATTACAACATGCAAAATCTAGACTTGCTTTGAAGCTAATATTTTAGAACACCTTCTTCTTAGTCTTCTTTAAAGCCAATATTCATGTATGGCAAAGGCTTTCTACATAAAGACCATTTTGTAGTTGTACTAATTATTTGCCTGGAAGTTTGCTAAGTGGCTAAATTAATGATTCTAAAGATGCTTAATATATAATCTTTAATCTAAAAAATTAAAATTTAATCTGAAATAGTAAATAACTTTAAAATAACAATGATTTTCCAAAAAATATAAAATGAAACCTAATGAAGTCCAAAAAACAATGAATCCAATGATCATTTTGAATAATAACTGTTTGTGTGACGCACAATTTTTCTTCGAGTCTTTGGCTCAGCTGCCCAATCAAAAATTGAGGGTACTGCCCCTTCCTTCAAAAGTCTACGCCCTGAAGAATCTGGTTCTTTGTAGTCATCTGCTCCAAAATGGTGGGAACAAACTCTTGTACTTGAAGTTATCTGCATGAACAAAACTGACATGAAATAAAAGTGTGTTACTTCTTATCAAGCATTGACATGGTTGTAGTGGAAACTAACTGTATAGGGGAGTGGGCGTGGCATGGGCCTTTCCCCAATATTTTTTCTCCATTGCGACAAAATGGGTGGGTGTGGGGTTGGATTAATTTATTCGAGCAAGATTTATTTATCCGAGCAATAACCACAACACTATTATAAGACTTGCATTGAAATAAGGTCCTTCGTCCCTTCTGATCTTAACGAGCCACTGAGCCTTTAGCTGCTTGTCTTTATCTCTGCCAGGAATACGGTGAAAACGCAAATCCTGATGATATCTCGAATCTCCACTGCAACGTGGAACACAACAATGATAAGCCGATTTTTTCCTTTTTCTTTCCAGACTAACAGGGACGGCTTCTTCTTCTTCGACAGCAGCTGCTTCTGACTGAAGAGTATGATGTATATCAATGTAAAAGCTAAGAAAAACTCTCACCTTCTGTTGGGAGCTCCATTTAGGCCAGGTTCACTTACAGTTCATCCCAGCGCTGTTTGATTTGAATCTTGAAATCGTACTGATGTTGGTAAAAAGGTAGGTAAAAGCAAGCTAGAATCAACTTGCATATCAATTAGCTGTAAAAACTCCAGAAAAGGCACTCTAAGGTAAAAAAATCGTCGCACGCTACCACTATTTTGATTGTTTACACCGGCCGCTGTTGGAACGCTTGCTCTCCAGTACATCGTTGCCATGCGGTATCTAGGCACGTGACCCACAGCTGCAAAGAGCCTATTATTCTGACCTTATCATTTATTGTGGTTACACTGGAGTGTTGGATCAACATCACATTCATGATGTATTCTCAATTATCTGTATTCTCTGTTGAGCCCCAGCTTCTCAAAAAAAGGATCATCTAGAAGGTCAGTTGAAGATCAGATGATGGACTTTTTGCAAGATGTTCTGTTTTCGTTCGAAAATAACCAAATTTCAGGCCTTGAAGCTGCTGTTGCATGGAATTAACAGGATGCAGATGAGCGTAGGTCTAAATTCCATCCAGACGACACCGCTAGACAAACAGGATTTGTGCCAACAGATTTTTATTGTGTATTGAATTCGCATGGGTTCGGAACTCACAGTTCGGAAATCACATGCCATTTGCGAATTGTGAATGAAGTAGAAATGGGTCTTTATTCCTAATAGTCATTTTCTCTATAAAGATTTCCGAAGGTCACTTAGAAATTTCACTTTGTCAGACTTGAAGTCCAACCTGGCTCTCCGCTCCATAATTTACCATGCGAAATTTTCTTACACAATCGAGTAGACATTCGCGTTCATGTTTACACAGTCGGAGAATTTTGGTATGGTTTAGCAAAAGTAATAGAATGACCAGTTACAGAAAAATAAAGCCACACTATTGAGCTTTCTTTCAGTTGCTATGAAATCTAAGGAAAGTTGCTCGCTTTTCAGAACACATCTCGAATGTGACTTTCGCAAAACTTGATGCACATTCGAAACAAAAGTCTTTTTCCAGAGAAATAATGCAATGCCAGTGAAACCTCAAGGTTATTTGTACCACTGACATTCTGGGAAAAAAGTTGACAATTTGACCCTCATACTGAAGACTTATAAACAAGGATAAATATCCTGTTGTACTTAAATAAGTTTTGCAAATGTGAGTGGAATTAGCTGAAACTTCACAAAACATTATGGAATGACCTACTACAGGTGTTTCTCGAGGTTATTAGTATCTCTGAGGTCCTGGGGTGAAGTTGACAATTTCAAATGTATCCGGAATTAGCTTGTCTGAGAAGGAGTATTTGAGAATAAATAAGAAGAATATTTTTCAATACAATAGAACAATTTAATATTATACTCTTGTCTTGTTTTCAAGCATGCAATGCAATTTCTTACTTTAACTAAATCTACACGATGATCTTCAACGCTATTATTGACAGGAGATTTGGGGAAACAACAATAATTATCTCATTAAACACTTTTATCATGGCTACCTATATTACCTCATTAACAAGCATAAAAACGATTTCATTCGTAGTTACTACTTTCTAGCAACATGTGGAACTGATATACTTCATTGCTTACATGTTTGCTTTTCAAAACGACAGTTCTGTCTCCAAGTAAAGCACATGCCTCATCTGAGGTGCTACAGTTTATAAAACGTCTAAATGATCTCATTACAAAATGTATGCGACTTTTTACACCCTCCCAGTCAGAGTTGTCCTTTGGTGCATGCCTTCTGTTGAGGTGCATCATATATAATGAGCAGATATGTAAAAACGTTTTGTTTGACACAGACTAACACTACCACGCATAACTCTGAATGCCCTGTTTAAATAGTCTGTCATGATTTCCCCAGAAAATTCCAAAAGACAAGTGTTAATTATTGCCATACTATAGTCAAGGACTTTCAGCCTTGGATTAACTGCCTTATCATGCCCATATTTCAGACTTTCCTTTTGCCGAAGAGTGCTTATAAATGCCTAATCGAGAATTGGTCATGGTTCGTAGATATAAATTCAGCAACAGGCAATAAGGGAGATTTGCTAAAAGGGTGCTGAATAGTTGCAGCATAGTATAAAATTTGTTTGAACCCTTTGATTTATCTAACTAATGAGCCATCAACTAACAAAGCGCTATCTTTAACATGCTCATGGTGTAACATTGCCATCGGTTTGTCTTCCAAAGTAATGCTTTTTTCTTCTGATGTTACGGTGGGCCTTTGAATATATCCGAAATGATTTCTAAACTTTGCGCACTGCTTTATGGCCTGCTCTTCGTCAGAAGTTTTTAGCTTGTTCTAAAGATCGATTATCTTTTTAAATGTATTCTCTATATTGTCGTCGTCCTTACTAGCCTTATTGGCTAACTGCTGGCAGGCAATGTGAGTATAAGGCCCAGTTTAGAAAACGCATTTGTGTCGCATTTATGTCAAATTTGACTTAAATTCGACTCAAGTTTATGATGCTCTGTTAGATTATCCAACACAAGAGCGACATCGATTTAGACGACGGATTTGTGTCGAGTCAAATTCAACTTCTTTTGGTCTTGGTCCATAATTTACTCATTTCAAAATAAGATGCGCATGCGCCGTGTGTTTGCCCGCCAAAACTAAAACAAGCTTCTCAACTTCAAGATGGCGACAATTGAATGCTTAAGTGACGAAAACGAAGCCTGGGAAGGCGAAGATGAGTGTAACGAGAGGTGCAGTTTTGATAAAAGTGTTATTGATGCTCAAGAAGAATTAGGATCTGATAATGATAGCAAAGAGACCGAAACATCACAATCTTCTAGCAGCATGAATTCA